>PVJA010012872.1:0-50873 GCA_004027025.1 Myocastor coypus
TTTTTTTTTTTTTTTTTTTTTTTTTTTTTTTTTTTTTTTTTTTTTTTTTTTTTTTTTTTTTTTTTTTTTTTTTTTTTTTTTTTTTTTTTTTTTTTTTTTTTTTTTTTTTTTTTTTTTTTTTTTTTTTTTTTTTTTTTGTCTTTTTGAGACAGGGTCTCACTATGCAGTTCAGGCTGGCCTTGAGCTCACTTTTGTAGCTCAGGCTGGTCTCGAACTCACACGAATCCTCCTGACTCAGCTTTGCGAGTGCTGGGATTACAGGCGTGAGCCACCATGCCCAGCGAGGGCTATTTTAATGAAAGTGGGAAGGTTGTGCATAATGACCACTTGATTGATTTTTTTCATAGGTTACTAATTAAATTCATACTTGTAAGCATAGAATACTTCTTAAAATGTAAATATGATTTTTCTTGTTATAACTAAAGTATTAGTTTTGAAAGCCAGCTTTAAAATTATAGAATTGTATTATTATGTTTTTTGTGTGTGGTGTTAGGGATTGAACGCAGGACCTTGCACTTGGCCAGCAGACTTCTATGCTGCTGAGCTATCTCTCTGGCCCAGATTTTATATATTTTTCTTTTTTTTTTCTTATGTAGTATTTTTGGAGGGCATTCTAGTTGTCAAAAAAAAATTTTTTTTAAATTTTTTTTCTCGTTTCAGAACCTTTATTTGTTTATTCACTCATTTTTCTGGCCAGCTCAGCCCGCTCCGAGGGCAGGGCTGGCGCAGCATGTGGTGCCGGGGATCGAACCGCGGTCCCTGAAGCCGCCCAAGCTTTCTCAAGCAGGTGCTTTAGACCACTGAGCCATCCCGCCGGGCCCCAAGTTGTCAAAAATTTAAAGTAAACAGATATAACAGCAACTGAATCTTAAAGTTCTCAATATCTTGCCCAATGACCATCAGTAAGGTTAGTTTATCCCATCTACCTAATTGCCCTCCCAAATTTTTTGAAGCAGATTGTAACATTGTGTAATTTCATCATTAAATGTTTCAGTGATTTTCTAAAGATAATCGAAATACAAACTTTAAAAAGCCACTAATGTCTTAGTATCAAATATGCCGTCTATTCCTTTTTCATTTAAAAAAATTTAATTGACACATAAATATCTGTGGGATATGGTAATATTCAGTACATGTATGCAGTGTATAGTGATCAGATCAGGGTAGTGGATATTCTAATACTTCAGATATTTATTGTTTTATTTTGTTCTTTTGGGAAGGTGCAAGTCATGCTCTTCTGAAATACATGTAATTGTTGTCATTGATGGTTATTTTGCTGTGCTATAGAACATTGCAGATAATTCCTGGTATGTCTAGTCTGGTTAACGTCCTCTCTCCAAACCAAACCAACCTTTCCCAGCCTCTGAATGTTCCCATTCCTTCCTACCTGCCATTTCCATTTCCATGTTTCTTCATTCTTTTCATTTCCAATTCATTGTGTGTACATGAACATAGCAGGACGGCCCTGTGGTTCCAGCACTCTGGTAGGCTGAAGTAGGAGCATCACAAATTCAAATGCAGCCTGGGAAATTTACTAACTTAAATGAGACCCTTCTCACAAAAAAAAGATTGAGGTTGTAGCCCAAGGCCAAGATTCTGGACTCAATCCCCAGAACTACCAAAAAAACAAAAACAAAACCCCAAAACAAAACAAACAAATAAACAAACAAAAAACCCAAACAAACAAAAATCCCCCCAGAAACAAAAAACAGCCCCCCAAAAAACAAAAACTGGAAAGACCAACTTGGACATTAGTAATCTCTTGTGTAGCCTGTTGGAGTAACCTTTTTTTTTTAACTGTGCACTGTGAATTTATTTATTTTTAATTTATTTTTATTTTTTTGGAATTTTATTTATTTTATTTTTTCTTGTTTCAGAACTTTTGTTTGTTTTTTTATTTATTTTTATGTCGGGCTTAGCCTGCCCTGAGGGTAGGGCTGGCGAAGCACATGGTGCCGGGGATTGAACCGTGGTCCCTGCAGCCGCCCAAGCTTTCCTAAGCAGGCACTTTAGACCACTGAACCATCCTGCCGGGTCCTGCACTGTGAATTTAAACTTAAATTCTATGCATTTTACAACAGAACTCAACACATTCCTCCACGAAACAGGAGAAACAGACCTACACCTAGGCTCCTCTCCTGCGCTTTCTCGAATATTTCCATATATCTAGTGCATTCTGATGGAGAATGCTAATAGCTCTGAGACCATAGGGGCACCTGCTGAATTTACATTCCTCTTATAGATAGAATTTAAGGGGCTGGGGAGATAGCTCCAAGGCACAAGTGCCTGCTGGGCAAGTGCAAGGTTGTGAGTTTGAACCCCGGTCCTTCAAGCATCTCCCCAGCTCCTTTAGGGTAGTTGAAAAGCGCTTTCCGTGGTGGGGCAAGGTCCCAGACACTGAACCCAGATCCAGAGACGGAGCTTCCACTGACACCTCCAGCAGAGGAGGAGGAGGAAGAGGCAGCCATTCCTTGTGGCAGAGTTCTGATTCCCTTTGGCGAGTATAGTACTATTCGCCACGGCCCCGCCCCCCAACCCTGGGTAGCGCAGTCGCGCTCACAACGAGAGGGCCCTTTTTTTTTTTTTTTTAATTTAATATTTTTATTGTTTAAATTTAACAATGGTTATATTACATATTTTCATTGCAGTAACCTTTTAACCAATACTATAAGTTTCTTTTCTAAAATTTGTTGCCTTGGGATTCATTTTTCTTTTTGTTTTTCTTTCTTTTTGGCATTTTAGAGAAGGGTCTACAGGGTGTTCAGGGTCTCACTACTAGATTGGACTCATGGTGATCTGCCTGTTTATAGCCTCCCAAGAGCTGGGATTATAGGCATGCCCCACCATGCCCAGTCTGGGGTTCATTTTTCTATTTCTAAGGTGTACATTACATTTATCCTTTGTAAGGTGAAGATCTGACCATCTTTTCAGAATAAACTCTGAGCAACCTTTCCATGCTAAATGAGGATTTTGATTGTCTGTCACTTAGCCTGATTTTGTCACTTTTTTCTGTTACTGTAGTGCCAGACCCCTATCCCCTGACTGTCTTATTTTCCTGTGTTGCCAGTCTGTTGGAATCCTATTCATCATTTAAACCGAAGTTATAATTTACTTTTCCTTGAATCCTCCTATTTCCCTTTTCTCTTCCTATACCTTTGGGGTAATCACCAGGTGATTCATAGTAGGAGGTGTGTCTGCTCTTTGATCTATTTGCCCCTGTATTCTTAGACCTTAGTACCAGGGTTTTCTCTAGGAGTTGGAAGCTGGCAGTCATCCTTCTATTAGGAAAAAAAAAAAAAATCATATATATAAAGCAAATTAATAAATACTTTGTTGAGGGCTTTTAAGGAAGTGAATTGATAGAATCTGTGTCTCTTTAGTTCAGCATTCACTACTAAAAGTAGCAGCCTCACTTTTAATGTCAGGAGCTGTTTCTTCCATAATTTTTTCTAACTTAGAAAGTCATTTAGGAATTAAAAATGCATGTGGACCTTCCCTCCATCTACTCCTCTCATCCCCCAACAATCTGTGAGCAGATTGATAGAGGAAAATAATTCTAAAACATTTTCTTCTAATTTACTCCAAACACTTATTTTTGTAATAGTTATTTTATAATACTTATGGAAATAAAACATTTTATGATTACATACAGTGTAATATAATGTAATGTTTGCTTTATTGAGGAAGATCATTTAGAATAATATGCTTTTAATTTTTAATACTTTATATTTAATATACTTGGTACAGTGTCTCACTAGGCAGCTCAGACTTGTAGTGATCCTCCTGTTTTCAGACTCTCCAGTGCTGGCATTACAGGTGTGTGCCACACTCCTCCCCCATACTTGCTGGCTGGTTCAGCGTTGGGGGGGGTGTCAGCTTGGCATATGGTGCCAGGGATCGAACCCCCATCCATGTGTTTGCCTAAGCAGATGTTTAGTGCACTGAGCTATCTCACTAGCCCTTCAATTCTACATTTAAATCAAACAATTACCATTGTTTTTGTTTTCTTTATTGATGGTGCTGATCTAATATGATAAAAATATTGCTTTAAAATAATAAATGATTTAAATTATAACTAATTTTAATTGTTAGATGCCAGATATAGTACTAAGTCCTTTATGTATATTGTGTAACTTAATTCTCAAAGCATTGAGAAAGATGTTTTGATATCCAATTTTCAGATGAAAAATAGAGACAGATCTGTAGATCACATTATCAGTAACTGGGAAAGCTACAATTTGAACCTGATTACAAAGTACAAGCTTTATTGGTAGGGTATAGCGAGTATTGGCAATGCTTTCCTGTCAGGAACACTAATATACTAACAGAAAGGAACGCTCACTATTTTCCCAAGAATAGTGTTTTCAGTAAATACAAAATTCAGACTAATTTTCAGGTATATTAAGTCAGATAGATAAAGATAAAAATCACAGGTTGAATTTTTTTTTTTTTTTCTAGAATTAAATTGTACATTTTTAACCTTTTTAAGTAAGTTAGGGAGTATGGTTTTAGTGAGAAAATGGTTTTTTTTTTTTTTTTTTTTTTTTTTTTTTTTTTGAGTACTGGGGATTGAACCCAGGACCTTATGCTTGTTAACCAAGTGCTTATTCCACTGAGCTATTTCCTTGGTTTGAGAAAATGGTCTTTATTTGCTCATTTGGACTACTAATATATAGGCTCCTAGAGTTCATTTAAATTATCTATATCTATTTTATTCATATCCTTAGAAACTTAATGGAAAATATTTGACAAGTAATTTATCCTAATTTGTTGAGTTGTTCTAGAGATTCTTTTTATTTTCAGTTCAAAAATTCATTTTAGTTAGAAAAAGATGATTTTTGTAAGAACTTACGAAGATTGTCTTACAAGTGAAGGCAAATCTTTTAGAGCTTTCAGTGATACCAGAGCCTGCTGCAGTATATGTACCATAGGTCCCATACCACTGTATCTAGGCATTCACTGAGTTAATATATATGAAACTGTTGCCACTAGTGGCTTCTAGAAAGAAAAAGTAACTTGAAATGCATATTAACAATTCGAAGCATTTTTTTTTTTTTTTTTCTGATTAGAAGCCTATCCTGTTACTTGGAGCAGAGTAATAAGGCCAGCCATGTTGTGGGATTCACCTGTTAAGAATTTAATGTCATTGCTTTTTCACATATAAGTGACCCTTGACAAATTCAGTTTGTGAATTGGAGTAATCTTCAGTTGAAATTAGTTCTTTTGGAGTCATTCATGGCTTACTGCAAAGAGCACTACTGCTTCAAATTAACTGCATATGTTCACTTATGAAGATTCAATATGAATTAAGTCTGAGCACATACTTTGTTTAATTTTGTATTTTAGGGGAGTGCCTACAGAGTGTTCAGGGTTTAACTGGTAGATTGGACTTGTTAGTGATCTGCCTGTTTACAGCTCCCAAGAACTTGGGTTACAGGCCTGCATTACCACACCCAGTCTCAGTTGCCATCTCAATGTGCCCCAAGAACAGGGCTGGCATGACAGGCCTGGGGATTGAACTTCTGGCCCCTGTCCCTGCTTGCAGGCATTTTAATCTGCTGAGTTATTTGGCCAGCCCTTGAACACATACTTTAAAGAACAAAAGACTTTCAGACCTGTGATATTTCTTCGTTGCCAGCTAAGTTATCTTACATAGAAATTCCACATGCTTGAAAAAGAGACTAAATTTGATGTTGAAATATTTCTCCAGAAATAACTTAAATTTAAGCCATGTAAGTATCACTGAGAATGAAAACATTTTACTTAGACATTGCTCAGAGGTACTGTGTTAAGTGTTAAAAGCATTGTCTTTTAATTTTTATTCTTTAAGGTATAAAACTAAGGAAGAAGTTTCCAGATGAAAAATCATGAGATAGATTGCCCGATAGTTTGACAGAAACAGGGTTCAGACCCACTTCTCCCAGTTTTATCTTTTACTCAATAGCTTATGTTACAGCTTATACAATATTTGTTTGTGTAAATGTGTAGCTTTTGTGCTGATTCAGCAATACATAGATGAAATGTGTAGCTTTCATATGTAAAGGATATTTGGAAAACCTGTCCAAGAGATTTGTGTCTCTCATTATTTTCTACTTCTAGCTGTTTATCAGTTTTATCTTGTTCTGAGAGTCCACTGGCTCTGATTTGTCTATCCTGTGTGGTCTGCCAGTGTCCTTTGCATCTTATGTGATACATGACATTATCACTGCTTCTCTTTATTAGTCTCTTCTATACTGAAACTATTTGAGTAGAGAGTAGTGTTTTAATCCCCCACTCCCCACCCAGGGCCTGGCACATTATAGTAGGTCCTCAGTAAATGCTTGCTAAAAAAGATGAAATATTGTGTATATATAGGAAAAATAGGGTTGATGTTGCAAGGATGGTGGATTGTGATCCAGTTTAAAGAGAAACATTTAGTCTAATGGGAATGGGAAAATAGTTCTAGTAATAGAGTATGTTATGGTAAAGAGCTTGGACAGTGGATAACAGCAGATGTAGGCTTTAATTCTAGTTGCCCTAAGCTGCAGTTTTTCAATTATAAATGTACTGAAACTATATCCTGTATTTAGTAAATGCTTAATAAAATTTAGCTATTAAGAGGAGAAGCCATCTTAGCTTGTTGTATGTTGGGTTAGTTCAGTTCTTCCCTTCCTCTATTTCCCTGTTGATTATTTTGAAACAAATTTAAGTAATCTTACTTAGTATTAATGCTTCTGTGTGTATCTTCTGAAGAATAAGGATTTTTAAAAAACAGTACAGTGCGAGCAATCTCTGAGTGAGGTAGCAAGATATATGCCACAGAAGAAATGCAGAACAGGATAATCAGTTCAGGAACAAAAAGAAACTACTGAATAGGTGAAATTTCCAGAATGCCTAGAAAAAACAGTGGAGCTGAGCAAAATAAATTTGGAGGTTACAAAGTCTGGGGTAATAAAATGAATAAGAGAAATCCTTGGATTTGAAGATGTTGGGATTCAGTTTATGTTCAACCAGCTTGAAGTGAAGAATCCAGATTCCAAAATGATGCCTATCAAGGGCCAGCCAGATAGGTCAGTGAATTAGAAGTGCCTGTATAGGCAGATGCAAGGTTTTGAGCTCTAGTATGCCATGCTGGCTACCCCCCTGGGGCTCACTGAGAGATGGTAATTGGGTGTGCTGGTGCTTGCCTGTAATCCCAGAACTTGGGAGTTTGAAAACAAGAGAATTACTATGAGTCTGATCTGTGTAGTGAGACTTTGTAGACCCTGTACAAAAATACATTTAAAAAATAATAAAATGATGCAAATCAACCTGACTGGGTTGTTGAATGGGAAAAATGCTAGAATTTGTGGGAGAATTTTGGCTCCTGCTATTTAAGTGCACAAGACAACATCTGTGCAATTCCTTTTGTTTTCCTAGAACTAAAGAAAGAAGAAATAGGGGCTGAGGAGACAGCTTGGCCAGCAGTCTAAGCACCTGTTTGGCAAGTGCAAAGACCCAGCTTGAATCCCTGGTACTGCATGCTCTACCAGTCCTGCACTGAGGAGGCCACTGAAACTGGGCCTGGTGGTGCACACCTGTAATACCAGTGCTGGGGAAGCTGAGACAGGAGGATCATTGTGAGTCCAAGCTGTGTAGTAAGACCCTGTACCAAATAAATAAATAAATAAATAAATAAATATTAAAAGGAAAGAAATAAAACAGATTGAACAAGAAAAATTGATATAGATGAAAAAGCAGGATAAAGACAAAGATAAGAGGAAAGAAAACAAGCAAACAAATGAACAACAACAACAACAACAACAAAAAACGGAGAAAAAGGGCAGAGGTTTTGAAGCCCAAGAAGATGCAAATCCAGATCTTCTCCTAGAAGATGATCTTTCCTTGTCAGGAGAGAAAGAAAGAAGAGAGAAAGCGCAGTCACTCTTAATCTTCCTGACACAGAACCAAGAGCTGGAGTCTTTCTCCTGTTCTAGAAAAGAAGGAAGAAACTCCAGAGCTCCCTGAACCTTCAGTGAAACTAAGAGAACCTTTAGTACAAGAGGCCACGTCTATCAGCGATGTCCTGAAAGTTCCCGAGCCTGGACCTATTTCAGAACTAGAAGAACCTTCTCTGGAAAAACATTCCAAAAATGAAAATGAGCTGACCAAGATCTTGGTCATGTTCCAAATCAAGGTCATGGATCCAGTCTCTTTCCTCCTACTTGACTAAGAAGGCGCCATAGGTCCTGTTCAATATCCTATTCACCTAGAAGGTGGCCACACCCAAGAAGGAGACCATCTCCTCCAAGAAGAGCCCCACCACGACGACTGTCGCCTCCTCCAAGGCGTAGAAGGAGTAGATCTCCAGTAAGATGAAGGAGACTGTCACCAGCATGGTTCCCTGGGAGCGGTGCATCTTCCTTCTCATCTTGTTCCTGGTCACCACCACAGAAACCTCCCAAGGGGACATCCAGTGCCCCTTGAAAAACTTGAAGGTCATCTCGTTTAGCAAATCCTCTCAGGTGAAGGCACAGACCGTTCCTGCCAGCTACTCCACCACCAAAACCTCGTCATTCCTCAACACCCCAGCAGGCAAACTGTCCAAGAAAAAGCCACATTTCTGGGTCTCTGGGAAGAATTTCAGGTAAAGTGACAAAACACAAAGGTACTGAGAAAAGAGAATCACCAGCACCAAAGCCTAGCAAGGTAGAGTTACGTGAATCTGAAGAAGATAAAGGTGGCAAAATGGTTGCAGCTGATTCTATGGTCTGTGGAGACATTCGCCTTTGGAGTGCATCTCTGTCACCACCTCATGGTGGAAGAAGGAAAAGCCCTTCCCTTTCACTCACCTGTTCTTCCCCACACCACTGCCACCACCTCCCTCACCTCCTGCTGGGCGGTACTCACCTTCTTGGAGAAGGTACTCTCCTTCCCATATAGAGGAAGTGCTCTCCTCCACCTGCAAAGAGAAGGATAGCTTCACCCCCTCCCGCTCCTCTAAGAGAAGGGTGTCCTGACACTACCAAAGCTTAGATTTCCTTCTCCACCTCTCAGAGAAGCTCCCCAGCCACCAAGAGATGCTCACCTTCTGTTTCAATGAAGTCTAGGAAAGGGTCTTCCCAAAGCCATGCTCCCAGGCAGACCTGGTCACCATAACCAAACAAATGGCCTTGAGCTCCTCAGACCTGAAGTTAAGCTTCACCCCTAAGAAGACAGCCCCAGAGCTGAGGAAGGAGACAGCGAAGCTGAAGACAACCTGGACTTAGAGAAAGCGCATGCAGGAAAGGGCTCTGCAATCCGTACAGAAGGCTCAAGTATCCCCACAGTCCTAGGGTGGAATGTTCGTTAGAATATAAATTTTATTTGGTTTGTACTCAATTCAATTTTACAATTGCTAAAATGTGTTTGCACTTTAGACTATAACATTTGTTGTAATAGTTGCTAGGTTAAATTTCATCATATAAAAAAGGGGGACACGGATATACATTATAAAAGGTACCCACAGTATATTAGTGATATTTTTTCATTGATAGGTGACATAAGTTCATTTAGTGTAAAATATTTTAAGCCAAAAAAAATCTTTTTTTTTTTTTTTAAAAAAAGGGACTTAAGTGCAGCTGAAATTCTTATGATTTTTTAAAACACCCCTGGCTATTCCCACAGAGGCCTTTTCCTCTTTCTTTTCTTCTTTTTCTTTCTTTTTTGTTTACCTTTTCTTATTTGAGTTTTCACATCCATTTAAATTATGCTTTCAACCTTGTATGGTTTGCAAGCTTGACCAAAATTGACCACTGTTAAAGTACCACAGAAGCATAAATGAATGTCCTAATGCCACACTCTTTACTGTTGTCTGTGGAATCGCTGCTGAAACAAATCAGGATTTGAGTTCCAGGGGGAGACAGAAATATGAAAGTTTGTTTTCTGGGACACTAGGCTTATGTGGATGTGTACATTGATTAAGAATCCTAGGACTGGGCTCTACTCTGTTCTGGATTTCTTTTTGCTTCTCTCATCACCAGTCCCTTACCTTCCCCTTCTCAAAACTCTTGTTTGTAAAGGCAGTTAAGTTGTCCCAAGAAGGACTGATGGATCCTTCAGTCCTATGAAATCTTTGTTTTCTTAAATGTCATGGCTCCATTTATATTTTTATCTTATTCTTTCAGTTGGGATATATAATGTTCAGAGTTCCTGTATTCAGAAGCTAGAAGGGCCTGGACTTTGAAATAGTGTGTTGGTTTCACTGTTTTGTTTTTGTTTTTTAAAACTAAAGCTATATGAAACTTGTGGGCTAAACAATACATTTCTAAATTAAGAAAACATACAGTATAATTATTTCTAAAAATTAAATTAAAAACATTGGTTTTTTATAGTTGATTTGTTCAAATAAGAATCTAAGCAAAACCTGTATGTTTCATTTAATTATGTTTTTTGCATCTACTTTTCAGGATTTTTCCCTCTCTTAACAGTTTATTTATTCATAAAACCTGGTGGATTAACTATCAGAGTTTATTAGAAGCTAGATTTTTTTTTAATCACGATGGTATCATGTAATATATATCCTTTTCTTCTGCATTTAGTATGAACTGATGATATAGAGGCTTGATTTGTTTTTGGCGCTGTATTTCCCCTCAGCAGAATAAGGCTTCATGAATGGTGATGGTATTCATTTATTTACCACATAGCACACATAATATCTCATTCTCTTTTTTTTTTTTTGTCATAGAAGTGATTAGAGAATTAGGTACTATAATTCTGATACACTAACTCTCAAGTTACTGAAACAGTTTTTTTTTTTTTTTTTGCGGGGAAGGGTGTTAGGGTTTTAATAGCTATTGATGATTTTTGCCTAGACCAGTGCTTTCATTAGAATTACAAAGCTGAAACTAAGGGACCAGTGTTCCATCCCCAGACCTCAAGCACCGGCCCTACCACTGGGGCATGCAGAGCTGGCCAATGAGTCCAGGTGTGGTAGGGCACACCTATAATCCTAGCAGTAGGAGGCTGAAAATAGGATCACTAGCAGTCCAAGCTGCATACTGAGACCCTGTACCAAATACAGAAATGAAAAAACAATACAGCACAACACAAAAACAAAAACAAAATCCCCTGATACTTAAGTTGAAGTTCAACTTTCAAAACAAAACAAAACAAACCCCTTTTTCTCTTGAAATATCATGCTCTGTGATATACGGAAAAGTTAGGGTAAATACTTCTTTCCTTTTCCTTATCAATTTTGAAAATACTGAATTGGCTGTATAGCACTGATTAGAAGGGCTCAGTGAGGTATTTTGCTTGTTTTATCTTTAGTATCATTATGAATTCATGGATTTAAAAATATTTGGGTTTAGTTGTTCATAGATATTATCCTTTTTGTTGTTCAGATTGCATCATCTGTGGTTAGCAGGAGTCCTTCGGATATCATGCTAATAGGTTTTGCTAGTTTTCTTGCTTCCTGGTATGATAAGATGTTCCAAGATCCTTTTTTGCATTATTGGCTCAGGCCTGGAGTTAGCCATTTCTTCCAGCAGCCATTACTCTTGAATTGATCAGAGTTGCTATACTTTTTCATTGAGTAAAGATAGGAATTTTTTAAAACAGAAAACTTTTTCTAGTGTTTCTTCTTCAAATTTTGTCTTTGTTCCAAATTATGTTAATGTGACTTACTTGTTCATATTATGTCTAAGGGTTTCAGAATAACTATCAGTGTTGCTGCTAATGGGATCACTGAAGTAGTTCATGACTTTATTTTTACTTCCTTTTGCCCTTAGTATATGTTTCATTAGAAATTTGTGTTTATATTATTGTGTTTAAAGGTCATTTCAAATAATTCTTTTGTATGTAGTTAAAGTACCATCTCAGTATACAGTTAGGTTTATTTGGTTTAGGAATGTTTTTCCCTTTCACATAGAAAATATATTTTTTTATTGGTAGAGTTTAGATAACCATAACGATAACATTCAGCATGGAGAATTTGTGGTTGTACATCATATATCTTGCTTCTTTTTTCTCAGGGATTTTTTAAAACTTAATTTGTTTTGTTTTATTTATATGGCTTCAAACTGCTTGATGTTTTAAATAATTTATGTTAGAAAGTTAAAATTTTCAGTTAGCAAGTGAATGAATATTTCTATTTTATGGAACAAACACCATATATGGTTGGTTGTGTCTGGGAACTTCAAAGTTCTGAGCAGGATCTTTCATGATCATGAAAATACTGTTGTAGGAAGGAAAGCTTAGGAAATACTGTATTCAGATCATAGAAAACTACTTTTCAGTATAAGTTTGGACTTAGTCTATAGATAGTACAAAAGGAATAAAGGGTTTATAAGATTATTAGCTTTGGATTCTTCTTTTGTTTTTATTTTTTTATTTTTTTGTTTTTTTATTTTTTTTGTCTTTTTGAGACAGGGTCTCACTGTGCAGTTCAGGCTGGCCTTGAGCTAACTTTTGTAGCCCAGGCTGGTCTCGAACTCACAGCGATCCTCCTGCCTCAGCCTCCCGAGTGCTGGGATTACAGGCGTGCGCCACCACGCCCGGCTGGATTCTTCTTTTAAATGTATTTAGTACAAGGTCTACAGGGTCTTACTACATAATTGGACTCATAGTGATTCTCTTACAGAATTCTCCTACAGCATACAGGTGTGGGCCACTATGCCCAGTCTCAACTGCTATCTCAGTGTGCCCTGGGGGGAGGGCAGGCATGGCACATGGGCATGCTGGGGAATGCACCCTGGCCACTGTGCTCTGCTTAAGCAGGTGCTTTAGTCTGCTGAGCTATCTGACCAGCCCTAGCTTTAGATTCTTCAAATGAAAAACTTGGAAGCACACTTCTTAGTTTTCACATAAACTCTGTAATGTAATTGAGTGGTTACATAAAATATATTTTGCTAATGGAGAAACTAAAGCATACTTGTTAATGGCTGTGATGTGCTTATTGAGACCATACTATGGGCCAAGTACGCAACATTTTGTTGTTGTTGTTTTGGTTTGAGGGACCAGGGTTCAAACTCATGACCTTGCACTTGCCAGGCAGGCAGTTATGCCACGGGGCTATCTCCCCAGCCCCAAGTACACAATATTATGCTAAGTAATTGTCTCCCTCAATCCTTACAGCAATCAGGACAGAGGAAGGAATGGCATTATTCTCAATCTCATGTTATCAGGGAAGACTTTAAAGTTTCAGGAAATATAGCATGTTGTGGAGGATTGGATCTAGACCTATAATTGACATTAGAAGAAGAACCAGTGAAATTTGAATGAGACTTGCCTATTAGATGATTTTGCACAAAGTATATCCAGTATTTGTTGATCATCTGTGATTATTTTTTGATCATTTGTGATTAAACAAGAGAATGCCTATGTACTTAGGATGTAGAGTTTATACAAAATTAATTAGTGTCATGTCTGAAACTTTCTTATATGGCTCAAAAATATTAACAACTTGATAATGTTGGCGAATGGTATCCAAGGGGTCTACAATTCTTAAGTGAATTAATTAATTAATTAATTAATTTTTATTTAGTGCAGGGTCTACAAGGACTACAGGACCTCACTACACAGCTTGGACTTTTAGTGATTCTCCTGTTTTCAGCTTCCCAAGCATTGGGATTATAGGCGTGTGCCACCATGCCCAGTCTCAATCGCTGTCTCAGTGTGCCCTGTGGGAGAACTGGCACAACACAGGATTGAATGACCGACCTCTGCATCTGCCTAAGCAGATGCTTTAATCCAGTGAGCTACCGGCCAGCCCTTTAAGTGAATTTGAAATTATTTCAAATAAAAAGCATTGACTTGCCAAAGTCACATAGGTAGTGTGTGCAGAAATGAGCAATTAGTTGAATTTAAGTCTGTTCTAAATGTTCTTGTAAGGGGCTGGGGAGATAGCTCCGAGGCACAAGTGCCTGCTGGGCAAGTGCAAGGTCGTGAGTTCGAACCCTGGTCCCACAAAAACAAACAAACAAAAAAAACAAACAAAAAAAATAAATAAATAAATGTTCTTGTATATGTGTATCCTGACTACCTTTTTTATTTTTTCTAAAATTACAGATAATAGCAAAAATAAAAACATCAAGTAGTTTTATTCATTCCTCATATTTAATTACTAATTATACTTAAACATTAGCCACCTTTTAAAAATTTCTTTCAGCTCAGTTCGTTTACCTTGTGTAGTATTTATACTCTGCAGTTTTATAATGTTAAGTGATAAGGGTTTTTCCTTTGTTATTTTATTGTAATGTTGTATTATAATGAACTGTTAAATATATTTTATAATTTATACATCTTGATTTAGTTCTAAATGTAACCATTTAAAAAAATCTACTTTTTGTTTTAATATAGGTTATTTTATGATGAGGCTTTTGCTATGGCTAATGACCCCTTAGAAGGCTTCCATGAAGTAAACCTTGCTTCACCTACTTCTCCGGACCTTCTTAGTGTGTATGAACCAGGGACTCAGGACCAGACTACCTCACCAAGTGTCATCTACCGGCCACATCCTGCAGCTTTATGTCCTGCGCCTGCCCAGGCTAATGCCTTGGATGTTTCTGATCTTCCTACACAACCTGTGTACTCATCCCCCAGACATTTAAACTGTGTGGAAATATCTAATATCAGGTAGGAGATTAAAACACTTATTTTGAATGTTTTTTTAAAAAATGAGCAGTTTGCTTGGTTACCTTAAGTTTTACTGTTTCAGAAAATTTGAGTAATATAAGCTTATCCATACAGGGCAATATGTATCAGTGTTATGGAGCAGTGATTGGCAAGCTTTATGTAAGGGCCAGGTAGTAAATGTTTAAGCTTTGCAAACCGTTCAGTCTGTCCCAGCTGTTCAGTATGTGCTTTCTTTTTTTCTTTATTTTTGCAGTATCTGGATTCAAACTCAGGACCTGGTGTTTGCCAGGCAGGTGCTTTTGATGCTGAGCTATGCCTCTGGCCCTTGTCCCAGCTGCAGGCAGAATATAAATGAATGGGTGTGGCAATGCTGCAGAGAACTTTATATTATGGACACAGAGTTTTCAATTTCATAAAATTTTCATGTGCCACAGAATACTATTTTTTTAAAATTTCCTTTCAACCATTTGAAAACAGCTGTTCTTAGCTTCAAGGGACTTATGAAAACAGGTGGCTGCATTGATTTAGCCTGCAGATTTTAGTTTGCTGACTCTTCTAGAGTAACACTGTCTAATAGAACTATCTGTGGTAGATGTGTTCTGCTCCTATAGTAATAAATATGATAGCCGTTAGCCACATGTGGCTACTGAACTCTTGAGATGTGGCTGGTCTAACTGAAATCTTAAGTCTTAAGTATAGAAGCTGCCAAATTGAATAGGGCAGTTGAGTGCTATGGTTATGCCATTTCTGGTGAACATGTGCTCATCGCTGTCATTTCTCTCTTTTACAGCATTCATGTTGCAGACTCAGCACCTTGTGCTACCTCAGGAGTTTCATCTGGGCTGACTAAATTAACTAACAGGAAGGACAGCTGTAATGCAGAGAGGGAGTTTTTGCAGGGTGCTACAGTCACAGAGGGCTGTGCTGGCAGTGAAGATATTTTTGGTTTGAGTACAGATAGTCTGTCCCGTTTACGAAGCCCATCTGTTTTGGAAGTTAGAGAAAAGGGCTATGAAAGATTAAAAGAAGAACTTGCAAAAGCTCAGAGGGTAAGATTTTTTTTTTTTTTTCTTTAGAAATTACTTTGAGGTGAGCAGCTCATAAACATCATTACAGATCTACTCTTGTCATTCACCTATGTCCTACCTCAGCTCCTGTTTCACAGCATTTGGGAACCTGTGAAATTGGTTTACAAGTAAAGAAGCCCCACCTAAGATGAATAAGGGGAGCGATGAGATTCTAAAACTCTTCTGTAACCCCTGCATTGGCTTCTTTTTGTCTTGCATTATATGTATTGCAAATTTAGTGGGTTATACTCCTTAACTAAACTTTTCCATTAGATGTGATTGACTCGATATTTATGTAAAGTAATTCAGTGTAATTTATTTTGTTTTGAGAAATTGTTTTAATAGGATCACCTTAGTTATTTTGCTGGATTTGCCTATTTTCTGCCTTAGAGAATTTTCTTTTCCTAGTAAATCATCTTGTTTTCTCCCTGGTACTGTGCTTAAATTTTAGAGAGAAATGTACAGAACTGGAAATAGGGAAACATTTCAAATGGATAATCTAAGCTTCCACTTTAGGAACTTGAAACGGGTGGTTAAATAAAACAAGATCCAGGAAATAATCATAAGACCAGAAATCAACATTGACAAGGGAAAAAAAATGAAGAAACAAAATACTGGTTAAAAAAACCCAAAGCCCAAAAACCAATCAGCAGTGAAATTCACAGGCCTCGGCAACACTGAGCAGAAATACCCCCCCAAAACCAGATGATACAGATTAACAGGAATGAAATGGGCTATTGCTTCAGACTCTACAGACATCAAAAGTACAATTAGGAAATAATATGGACAACTCACATTCATACATTACGCAGACTTGGT
The DNA here is from genome assembly GCA_004027025.1 of Myocastor coypus. NCBI lineage: Eukaryota > Metazoa > Chordata > Mammalia > Rodentia > Myocastoridae > Myocastor > Myocastor coypus. Next base: position 16,461 of record PVJA010012872.1, read on the forward strand.
AAAACTATAAAGATCCATTTAGAAAATTGAGATGATAATGCAAACATTCTATAGGTGGTGTTTCCAGCGTACTGTGTGACATTTTGCAAGCATATTTTATCTTATCTGTACCATGCTTGTCTTTCAAGGACATAATATTTTTAAATCCTCAGTGCCTAGCATAATATAATACAGTGTCTTCGTCTTTTTTTTTTTGGTGCCAAATAACTTAGGACCTTACGTTTGCTTTTACTTGTTACTATCTTCCTACCACTGATGTACTGTACTATCTTACTTATGGTGGAAGAACCTTAGAAAAGAGGTGGCATATTTTACATAGATTTCTACATACGTTTTACATTTTGCAGAACAATGTTATTTTTATATTAAGCTATTATCTTTTAAAGAGATACTATAATAATAATAATAATAATAGTAATTATTATTATTATTATTATTATTGCCAGCTCAGCCTGCCCTGGGGGTGGGGCTGGTGCAGTATGTGGCGCCAGGGATTGAACTGGGGTCCCTGCAGTTGCGTAAGCTTGCCTAAGCAGGTGCTTTAGACTTCAGAGACATCTTGCTGGCCACTTAAAGAGATTTTTTTAGCTACCGTTTCTAGTACTCTTCTTTCCTTCATGTATATTTAGGTTTCCAGCTGATACCAGTTTTTCTTTGGCTTGTAGGACATGCTTTTACACTTGTTGCCTTTGACTGACTGGTGGTGAATTCTTTTTTTTTTTTTTTAATTAGGGATCTAACTCAGGCCCTTGTGCTTGTCAGGGAGGTGCTGTGCTGCTGAGGTATACTCTAGCCTGGTGGTGAATTCTTTCAGCTCTTTGTTTCTGAAAATGTCTGCTTATTCTTGTTTTTTGACAGGTACTTTTAATAAGGTAAAGAATTTTTGTTTTTCTTTCAGTACTGTCGTGCCACTGCCTTCCACAGCATGTGTTGTTTCTCACAAGAAGTCTGCTGTTTTCCTTACCTTTGTTATTTTTTAACGTGATTTTTCTTCTCTCTGGTTGCTTCTGAGTTTTCTGTAAGCAGTTTATGATTCATCTTGATGTGGTTTTTGTTGATTCATTTTGTGATTGGTATTTGTGGAGCTTTGTGAGCATGTAGATTGTCAGTTTTCATAAAATTTGGGATATTTGGCTATTACTTCATTAAAAAGTTTCTCATTCTTTCCTTATCTTCCCTTATTCTGCATCCTTATTACATATACACTATACCGAGAAATGTTCTCATAGTTCACTCGGGTTCTGTTTATTTACTTAAAAATCTTTTTCCTTTATTATTATTATGTTTTAATGTAGTTAGTACACAATCTCACTATGTAGCTTGGACTCATAGTGATCCTCCTTTCTCAGTCTCCCCAGCACTGGGATTGCAGGCGTGTGCCACCATGCTTGGTCTCAGTGGCTGGCTCAACATGCCCAGTTGGGGCTGGCATGGTATGCGGTGCTGGGGATCAAATCTGGTCCCTGTGCTTACCTAAGCAGGCTCTCAGTCTGCTGAGATATCTTGCTGGTCCTTTTACCCTCTATTTTCACTGTAGGTGGTTTCTGTTGTGGTGTAGTCATTATCACTATTCTTTCCCTCTTCAATTTCTAGTCTATTACTTCTCATACATTATTATTTTAAAATTTTTTTGTGAAATTTTTATTATTTATTCGATACAGAGTCTTGTAACACGTTTCAGACTTGTAATGGTCCTCCTCTCTCAGCTTCCTGAGTGTTGGGATTATAGGCGTGTGCTACAACAGCCTGTTTGGGGGCCCATGGTGTAGAACACTGGGGGTGGAACCCAGATCCCTGGGCTTGCCAGGCAGGTGTCACACTGCCGCACTATTTCCCTAGCGCCTCATACATTGCTATCAAACCTACACGTTGTATTGCTCATCTCCAAACTTTGAACATTTTTTATATTTTGCTTTCTTTGTTTAACATGATTAGTCTTAGGTATAGTTTGTAGAATGTAAGAAAAACAGGCTTAAGCTTTTCTAATCTGTGATCTCTGAATAATCATATGGTTCTCACTGTAACGACCCACCATTCCCCTTTCTGGAGGATCGTTATCTTTTGTTGCACTATGTTTGACATCTTGAAAATTGTTTCATATATTTTTCTAGTTCTTCAGTTGTGTTCATGGGTGGTAAATCCAACCCTTTTTACTGCATCTTGATTGGAGGTGGAAGTTGTGTTGATTTTTTTTTATTTGACCGTCTTATCCCATCTAAATAACTATCACATGAAAATTCTGCTTCCTGACACATGCTTCAGTTAACTTGAGTTTCATGACTAAGGATGCAGATGTTTTTGCTCATAGCTATATATTGAGTATAGCATGCATTCTTACCTTTTTTTTTTTGGTACTAGGAATTGACCTCAAGACTTTGTGCTTGCCTGGTAAGTATTGTGCCAGTGAGCTGCATTCCCAGCTCAATACATTTTGTTGATTAAAGGAAGTGTATGTATATACATGCAGTTACACTAGCATATGAGTAGGCACACATACATGATATATTAAAGTGTTGCTGCAAAAGTAAAGAAGCCTAAAATTTTAAGACTTAACTTAAATTTTAATGACTAACTGATTTTTATTTGTAGTTGATAAGCAGTTCTCTGTAAAATAATTCCTGGATATGTGTTTCTTTTCTTGTGGGTCTTTTAATCTTTTGGGTCTGAACAACCACTTGCTCTTGATACTGTGTGTGAGAAGGGCCCACCACAAGACCATCACTAACTATTAGGTGCAGGCACGCAGAGAGAAGGATGTAATTCTTTGGCTTTTTATAGGCTGAGGCTAAAGAGCAGCTTTTGATTAATTCTCAGGTAAAGTTGGGAGTTAGTATCTTTTTATTAAAATGTAGATTTTTATACCTACTCCAGATCTGCTGAAACAGATTACTGTGTTGAAATTATTATTATTATTTTTTTGTCTTTTTGAGACAGGGTCTCACTGTACAGTTCAGGCTGGCCTTGAGCTCAGTTTTGTAGCCCAGGCTGGTCTTGAACTCTCACCGATCCTCCTGCCTCAGCCTCCCTAGTGCTGGGATTACAGGTGTGTGCCACCATGCCCAGCTTTGTGTTGAAATTATTGATGTCTGAGAATATGCATTTTCAACAAGTTTTCTTGTTGATTTTTATGTTCCTTAAAAAGTCAAACCTGCTGGTATGTGTAGATTACCATTAATTTTTATGCTTCCCTAAAAGAGAGCAAAGTGACTTGGAAAACAAAGCCTAGCAGAATAACTTGATGCCAAAGTCACTTGAAAATATATCCTTATACCAGTTAGTTTGGTCTTACTAACTGTAGCCAATGATATTTATAAACATTTACTGTGTTCTTTCATTGACATACATTGCTAGAGTGACCAAAGTACACAGCATTAGGCTGTGCAGCATGCAAAAGTAATTAGGACTCTGCATTTAGTTTACTAATGGAGAAAACATGTGTATACATGGTACAAGGTAATGTTTCATCGATTCTGAGCTCTACATTTTCCCCATTAAATCTAGAAGTCAGTGAGTCTTAGAATTTCTGTTAGCTAGTAATAATCATTACAGTTGTCCTCACCAACCTTTGTGCAGACTTTGTAGCTATTCATGTTATTTAACTGAATTGTGAGTTGGATACTATCTTGATCTTAATTACTGGGTTAAATATTTTTAGAAGATCTCATTGTAGTATGATATGGAAAGAAAATATATATTTCTCTGTCAGTTTAAAAGTGTTCTGTAAATATAAAATGAAAATTCTGAGAATGTACTTTCTTTAACAGTAGTATACTGCCTTCACTGCCCTTCCCTTCCCTTTTCTGATTAAACTTGTGATACTCTTGCCTCCGCCTTCAAGAATGGGAACAGACAAGTCTTTTATTGGTGGCAGAATGACAGTCTGATGCAGAGCCAGGGAATGTCAACCATCAGAGAATTTTGTAGTGTGTTTTTTTAAATTAGTACAGGGTCTACAGGGTCTCACTATACTGATAGGACTCCTAGTGATTCTCTGGTCTTCAGCCTTCCAAGCACTGGGGATATAGGCATGTGCTGCCACACTCAATCTTAGTGCTGTCTGAGAGTGCGCTGGGCATACACCTGGCACGGCATGTGGTGCCAAAGATCAAACATCAGTCCCTGCATTCAGCCTAAGCAGGCACTTTAGTCTGCTGAACCATCTGGTGAGCACATGTAGTGGGTTTTTATAGACTTATAAGAAACCATGGTGGCTGGGTGTGGTGGCACACCAAGTGCTGTAATTCCAGTACTTGGGAAGCTGAGGCAGGAAGATCAGTGAGAGTTTGAGACCAGCCTGAGCTACAAAAGTGAGTTGGAGGCCAGCCTGAACTGCATAGCAAGGCCCTGCCCCCCCCCCAAAAAAAAAAGAAAGAAAGAAAGAAAGAAAGAAACAAACAAACAAACAAACCATGGTAACCACATTATACCATTTTGGAATTTTACAAAAATGTCACAAGTTTTATATTTTCCAGGAGTTTGTTAGTACAGTTAAATTTTAGCTTACCTACACTTTGCTCCTTAGGTCCTTAGGTTAACAATTTATTCTCCTTTGTGGGTTTTATGGTTAACTAAGAGGGATAGGATAAGGAGTGAATTCACCTAAAGTTTTAGTGACTTCTACAATGGATTGTCTTTTACCCCATTGCTACCATGTCTCAATTATATTTTATTTTTTGATGTATACAATGTCTATATTAAGTAGCTGGGATACCTATAATCACAGCACTCTGAGAGGCTGAGGCAAGAGAATCACAAGGTTGAGTCTACTCGCACAATTTAGCAAGACCCACTCTCACTGTAAAAACATACAAAAGGGGCTGAATAAGTAGCTTAGTGTGAAGGGTCTGTTGAATTTCTAGTACTGTAAAAAAAAGGGAAAAAAGTCTTAGCTGGTGTTTTGTACTCAATTCCAAGTTATTTGGGAAGTTGAGGAAGGATTGCTTGAGCTCAGGATTTGTTCTGTTTTATTTTATTTTATCTATCTATCTATCTATCTATCTATCTATCTATCTATCTATCTATCTATCTATCTATCTATCGTGGCTGGCTCAGCCCACCCTGGGGGCGAGGCTGGTGCGGCATCAAACCATGGTCCCTCAGGCTTCTCTAAGCTTGCCTAAGCAGGTGATTTAGCAGCCCCAAACTCAGGGTTTTGATGTCAGCGTGGGGGAACATAGCGAGGACTTGGCACAAAGCAAAGCATAAAGATGAAGTCCTAAGTTTGTTGAAATATCTTGATTATAAAATCCTATTACTTTCTGCTTTGTAAATATCTTTTAAATCTATTTTCTTTAATATTAGTCCTCTAAATTCATCCTTGCCTAAAATATTAATTGCTGTATTTTTTTCTCTACCTCCCCTTTTATTGTAACCCAAACTTAAAAGTTATTCTGAATTGCAAATCTTATTAAAATTGTTTAGTAGTTCCTGCTACCTTTTGAAGAATTTCCCCTCATTTTTTAAAGTAAGTTCTACTTTTTCAACCTGATGTTCAAGGTTTTTCAAGACAGATTACATAACCTGATTTTCTGGGCTTATCCTCTTGTTGGATCCCCCAGTCCCTCCGGTCTTTGGCTACTATGGAACATATTCTTGCCTGTATACTTGGTGGACCCTTGATTTTCTTTTTCATTGTACACATAGCACTAAAAAGTTGCCTTCTAAATTTCCTTAAAGTTTTGCAGCCCTCATAAAGCAATGACTTCATGGAAATCTTAGATTTGGTCTAATTCCTTTTGTGTGTCTCAAGCACCTAGATTAAACTCTGAAGTACTACTAACACAGTTTTGTTGAAGCAGTGAATTTTGAAGGACTTTGTTACATAAGGTATTCATTATGAAAAGTAAAAGAATTCAAAAGAGTATTCATATAAAAAACAAATTTTACTTCATGTAGCTAGATTGAATTAGAACTAGAAGCATAAAGAGAAAGTGCCCCCCCCCAACTAGGGTTCGAACTCATGACCTTGCACTTGCCAGTCAGGCAGTTGTGCCACAGAACTACCTCCCTGGCTCCAGAAAGTTATTGATCAGTTTCAGATTAAGAGTTTCTCCACGTTGATGGAACCAGATTGCAAATGAAGGAAGAGTGAGTCAATCCAGGTAAACTTTAGCTTAGAGTACATGGATCTAGGGAGATAAGCAACTCTGAAAAGGGAAACAGTGCACATTGTAGAGCAGTCAGTGATCCCCCATGTCCCAGTGTTTTGGCATCAGGAACCAGTTTTGTGGAAGGTAGTTGTTCCACAGACCAAGGGGCTGGACAGTTTGGGATGATTAGAACACATTACACCTATAATGTACTTTATTTCTGCCATTATTATATAACATATAATGAGAATATTTCATGATCTGAAGTGGAACTGAGATGGTAATTTTAATATTTTTGCATTTACTGAAGCATGCTTTGTGGGCTAGCATGTGGCCTACTTTGGAGAAAGTCCCATGTGCTGCTGGGCAAAAGTGTATTCTGTTGGTTTGGGATGGAGCACTCTATTGACATCTATTAAATCCATTTGTTCAAAGGTTTGGTCTGACACTTGTATTTCCTTGTTGATTTTTCTGTCTAGTTGATTTGTCATTTATTACAGTGTAGAGTACTGAGGTCCCCTGTTCATCGGTGACTGTTCATCATCAACACTTTTCAAAATACACCTAAAGTTCACCCATCTCCCTCCTTTCTACTATCACACAACGAAGCCATTGTAGGCTTTCACTCGGACTCCAGCAGTAGTCTCTTTTCTGATGTCCTTTGAATCCATTCCTGTCCTCCTATAATCACTAACTCAGCAGCCAAAGAAAGTATCACCTCAGACCAAAAATCAAATAATATCACTTAAAATGTCTAGTGGCTTCCTGTCACGTGTAGAAAAAAATCCAAAAGTAGCAATTCTTTTTTTTTTGTCTTTTTGAGACAAGGTCTCGCTCTGCAGTCCAGGCTGGTCTTGAGCTCACTTTTGTAGCCCAAGCTGGTCTCAAACTCACACTCATCCTCCTGCCTCAGCCTCCCAAGTACTGGGATTACAGGTGTGTGCCACCATGTCTGACTCAGGTATCATTTCTTGATGGCCATTCAGAATCCTTTCTTCTAGCTTTTCAGAATGTACAGTACATTGTCCTTACTTATAATCGTCTTACTATACAGTAAATAGCACAGCAGAACTTTACACATTTGTTTCTGTTTTCTGTGTTTACATGAACTATATTTCCTGGGGCTGTTCTTTGGTTTGTAAGATATTCCTGTGAAGGAATAGGGTGAGCAGAGTCAATTTCCCCTTGGTTGTTATCAGTGTATTTATATAGCTGTTTCTGTCTTCCAGAGTAGGACTTGCTCATGGGTTTATTATTCTATAGCAGATATGTATTTTGTCTTTGTAATACTTTCTGTGATCTGTTTCCTTTGAGATTTTGTTATTCATTTTCTCTTCTTGTATCTTAATTCTTAGGGTGAGATCTATTCTTTGCTAAGAGATTCTAGCTTCTGAGTGGAATGTGTAGATTACTGCACTCATGAAAAACTGCTTTTCTTCATTTGTTCTCAGATCTGATCTCCCAGTTTTCTCCAGTGATAGGTGGGCATTCTGTTTTCATTTCCCTTTTACCTCTTCTGCTCAGCTGCTAATCCTGAATAGTGGATAAATTAGACACGTTCTCTTCTTTTTTTTTTTTTTTTTTTTTTTTTTTTTTTTTTTTTTTTTTTGTCTTTTTGAGACAGGGTCTCACTATGCAGTTCAGGCTGGCCTTGAGCTCACTTTTGTAGCCCAGGCTGGTCTCGAACTCGCACTGATCCTCCTGCCTCAGCCTCCCGAGTGCTGGGATTACAGGCGTGCGCCACCACGCCCGGCTACGTTCTCTTCTATTCTGAGATTTGTGGCAGTTGTCCTTTACCTAGTTCTGAAGATGTTAAGTTCTTCTGATTATCCTAGTTGGTATGTTTGGTTTCCAGGAGTTGACTTTGGGGGTTTATACTGTCACAACAGTTGCAAGACTAACTGATTTTATTAGTGTAATTGTGACTAATAGGTAAGGCACTTAAAGTTTTTGAAAAAGTTAGTTTGAAAGGTTAGTTCAGGGCTTCTTCATGTAAAATTGTATATTTTAACAACCCCCACCCCCTGTGGTACCAGGGATTGAACTCAGGCACTTGCAGGGCAGACACTATTCTACTGAGCTATCTCCCCAGCCCATATTTTAACACATTAAACAGCAATTTTTTGAACATCTGTTTGTGACCTATTGAGAAGTCATATATGAATGTGGGATGTAATTTTTGTCATTGCCATTCTTAATTTTAAGTGCTAGTATGCATTGTTTACTACAATATGAATTGCTTTTAGTTTTCTTATAGAAACTTTAATTATAGTTATGGTACATGAAATTATATGTAAATAAATGATTTTAATATAAATATGTAAAAGCCACTGAACTTTATTAAAATAAATAAGCATAATTTAAAATTTAAAATTCCTTGCTTGATGGAAATGAATATTGTTTAGAGACAAGCTAAGATAGAAATAATTAAGTAATTTTATTATTTTTATATATAATGTATAGTTACACTTAATCTTTCGATGTTTCGTGAAAGAATTGTGACAATTTAATGTTAAGATTTATATTTTATACTTTCCTAATTGTCTTTCATGTAGCAGGTATTAGGTAGTCATTTTCACTATGAGCATATTGAAAAAGACAGTATTAACATTTTGTTAATTTTATTAGTAAAGATTAAATAATCTATTGAATCTAACTTCAAACTATGGAGATGCAAAATAAAATTATCAATTTTTCATAGGAACTGAAGTTAAAAGATGAAGAATGTGAAAGGCTTTCAAAAGTTCGAGATCAACTTGGACAGGAGTTGGAAGAACTCACAGCTAGTCTGTTTGAGGTTGGTCTATTTATGTCTTGGCCAACAGCAACATCTCAGTTTTTATATACCAGTAGACTTTTTCAGGAATCTTGAAAAGGATATGTTTAGCTTTATGTATATTCTTAAGTTCTCTAAGTAAAAAATAGAATAAAATTGTTAAGTGATATATAGAGTCCATAATTTAAAATGAGATAAAACAAAATATGATAGAGGTATTTTGAGGAATGTCAGAAAGCATATCAGTGTCTCCTGCCACTAGGGCCAACATTTCTACTAATGAGAGCAGTGCTTCTGCGTAGGTGAGTCACTGGTACAGAGAAACAGAAGTGACAGGTGTGTATGTGTAAGAAAAAGCAGAGGCAGAGATACTCATTGTTAACTATATGGTGTACACGTTTGTGGATGCTGGCAGGTGCCAGGAGCTTCAGGGTGAATTGAGAAGTTGGAGTAGTGGGATAGCATAGTTCCAGACTGAGTCTGAAGGCCTCAAAACTAGAAGAAGCTCAAGTTTGAGCTCTCAAGAAGAATTTTATTAAGGTGATTTTTCTGTTCTGTTGAGGCCTTTAGTTGATTGGGTGAGACCTGCTTACCTGCAAGAGGACAGTGCATTATTCAGCCTACCAATTTTAAGTGCTACTCTTAGTTAAAAACACCCTGGCAGAAATGCTCAGTGATGCTTGAAGAGGTTTTAGGTCACTGTCAAGATTTAGCCAAGTTGACAAAGTTAACCATTGTGCTAGGCTTTAATCCAAAAAATGTTGATAACTCTCTCTGGTCATTTTGACAACTTACAGTATTTCTAGGGGTGGGAAAGAAATTGGATTAAGACCTTGAGTTTTTATAAAACATACTGATGTGTTGGAATTAGGGCTGATTCCATAATCACTGAATATTTCTTTTTTACCTGAAAATTTGATCAGGTTTTATTGTAATAAACATATTAGGGGAAAAGTTCACTACCGTTTGTTATTTTTATTTATGCAATATCTATTTCAGTTTTAGAAGTATACAGAAGAAGAAGAATAAGCAGAAAGAAACGTCTCCCTCTGTAGTAGGATAAAAGGGCCAGAAATGTGGTTTGTGAAGTTAGTAGAGTACATGTGAAAAGAAAAATAACAGTATTGAGTTTCTAATCTATCCCTAACCCAAAGGAAGTTAATAGCCTTGATGCTATGAATGCTCTCTGGGAAAGAATATGCACTGACTGAAGATGACTTCATTAATGAAAATGTTGTATTCAAACTAATTGTTAATGAATTACCAAAAAGGCTAAAAGCTTTTCTATAATATTAATTGTGCCTCTACATTCTTAGTTTACTATTGTCTTATGAAATATTTTTCACTTGCATTTTATGTGTATAATTTTTAAGAATCAAAATTACTCAAAATACTCAATTCGTACATTTTTGCTTATACCTAACATATAATTACAAATTAGGAATTTATTATTGTATATGATGAACAGTCTTGAATATAATTATGTATTGAAAGGGCTGGCCAGATATCTTAGCCAACTAAAGCACCTGCTTAGGCAGAGCCAGAGTTGATTCCCTGTGTGCTGTGCCATTCCCCCAAACCCTCAGGGCATGCTAAGAGGTCTGAGTACCTGTAATCTGAGCACTTGGAAGGCTGAAAACAGGAGAATCACGAATGAGTCTGATCTATGTAGTGAGACCCTATAGACCCTATACTAAATACATTTTTTTTAAAAGTTATACTTGGAATATAGCAAAATTGAGTGTTTAAAATATATCAGATACATATAAGAATTGCAGACACAAGAACTTCAGAGTTCATATTTTCTTATAATGCTTCCAGTTTTGAGATAACATAAAATTAAGTCAGTTGAAAGAATGCTTTGTGAAGTAATCTGTATTGATATGGAAAAAAGTCATCTTAAGATGTTTCTTATGTTTTATCAGTTACTTTTAGTACATTTCAATTCAGTGATGTACATTATATACTCAATGTTGTAAGTTTTATAAGATGTTATTAAAATTATTATAATTTTATATGTAAAGAAGTATGAGGCATAAAAAGCCTAGTAAGATGTACTGGTTCTCAAACTCATGACTGACTCTTACTTTAGCTTCTATGAAAATCATGTTTTTGTCTCAAGCCACAGTAAAGGAATCATTGGGAGACCTCTTCTGTCTCCAAGTCACACTTAATTATTTAATAAGGTCTTGCGATGCTGTTTTCAGACTATAAAGCAAACCATTTGAAAAGCATTGCAATTTCCTGCCTAGCCCAATAGATGCCAAATTTCTTGATCCTGTACTCTGTCAGTAATAGTAAAATTTGAGCACATACCTAATACTGACAGGAGCCTGTGTGCCAGGCAGTGTTGTAAGAGCATATATTTTTGTTTACAAATTGCATTCATATATCATATGTATATATAAATACAAAAGTTTTAAAAGATGGCACAGTATAATAAGATACAAAAATGTTATAATACAAAGTTACTCCTACAGAAACATTATTTATGTGTATTTTAGTATCTATTTTAATAGATACTTAGTAAGGACTATGTTTGAATGTTACCCTGTTTTGGAAAATTTAATTTAGCAATTTATGACTGTGATGGTGGTCTAATCTCAGTTTTATTTTTAAAATGTTCACCATTGCTGACTGTTAGAGAAAACCATGTTAAACAACACTAAGATTCCATCTTATCCCAGAAATAATGGCTATTGCCAAATTGAATAGTTACAAGTGCTGGGAGGCTACAGTAAAACTGTTGGTGGGAATCTAAACTAGTACAATCACTGCGGAAATCATTATAGAGATTCCTTAAAAAGTAAGACTAGAAATTTCATTTGATCCAGATATTCCTCTTTTAGGTATCCTCCTGAAAAAGTTAGTCACATGCTGCAGTGTTGCACTCATATTTATAGCAGCACAGTTCATAATAGTTGTCTTAGAAGCAGCCTCTATGTCCATTGACAGGTGAGTGGATAAAGAAAACATGGTACTTACACACAGTGGAGGACTGCACACTAATGGTGCACAAAGAAAGAAAAATTCAAATCATTTATAGGAAAATGGATGCACTTTGAGACCGTGATGTTAACTGAAATAAATCAGATGTACAAGCTTAAGTATCCTTTAAGTATTATAAAGAGAAAAGTAAAGGTAGATAGCAAGAGATAGGGAAAGAGATCTTTGTCAGGTGGGAAGGGGGTTAAGAAATGGCAGTGGGAAGGAGATGGTGGAAAGGATGAAGAAAGAAATTGAGATGTACAGGACCAGCTCCACATAAGAAATGTAGACATTATGTGTTCCAGCCACATACTAATAAAATACAAGGTTATGGGACAACAAAACAATTAGATGTAATACTGGTGGTACTGACAGATATACTGATCTGTAGGCAAGAAGAATATCTTTTCCTGTAGTTGCATATCAAATTTCAGTTCATTTGAGAGTTGTGTGAAGTTTTTTCTAGGAAAATTCTCTTGAATTTTAAAGTTTGCTAATACTATATTAGCAAATAATTTTTGCAAATTAAATGTTGAAGATGTTGCATTTTAACATCATAATTGTTATTGTTATTATTGTTGTGATTATTATTATTTTGTACAGAATTGGGCAAAACGAATTGACCTCAGGACCTTGTGCTTGGTAGGCAGGTGCTTGGTCCCATTAACATTTTTTTTTTTTTTTTGTCTTTTTGAAACAGGGTCTTGTGATGCAGTTCAGGCTGGCCTTGAGCTCACTTTTGTAGCCTAGGCTGGTCTTGAACTCGCACCGATCCTCCTGCCTCAGCCTCCCTAGTGCTGGGATTACAGGCGTGCGCCACCACGCCCGGCTATTAACATTATTTTTTAAAACCCAGAAGACTATACCCCCTTTGTTTGAATTCTACTAACCACAAATGAGATAGAATCAAAGTATATCACTGCAAAAATAATCAAGAGAATCAGTTGAAGAGCAAAACAAGAGAATTACACAACTGAAAAATTTAATAAAATGGCAAGAGTGAATTCTTGCTTTACAATAACTTTGTAAAATGTAAGTGGACTATACTCCTTATTCAAAAGACAGAGTACTTGAGTTGATGAAAGCGAAAATGTAGCTGTGCTATTTATAGGAGACTCATTTTTGATATAAGAATACTCACAGGTTGAAAGCAAAGAGGTGGAAACTTTGAGCTGAATAATGTTGTATGTCTGTTTAATCTTATCTTTCTATAAAATGAAAGAATATGCATTCTCTGAGACCAGTATCACCCTAATACATAGGGCAACAAAGCAACCAAAGAAAAAAAAAACCTACAGGTTAATATTCTCAATGCATTTGGTACAGAAATCAGTGTAATATACTATATTAATAGAAAAACATATATGCTCATCTCAATAAAGAAATCAGTGTGATATACTACATTAATAGATAAAAGTCATATTTCAGTAATGGAAAACATTTTGTAAATTTCAGTATCTGTTTATGTTAACATTACTCAGTAAAACAGTTACTGAAGGAATGTCATTCCACACAGCATATGAAAAACTCATAGCCAATATTACAATTAATGGGGGAAAACAAAGTTTTTTTTCTAAGACCTGGTGCCGGACAAGATACCCGTTCTTCACTTGTGTGTAACACAATACTGGCACTCCTAGCAAGATAAATTAGAGAAGAAAAACAAGAAGCAAGATGAACTGTTTGCAGATAACAGCATTGCATGTATAGAAAATCAGAAAGAGTCAACAACAAAGTTATAATAAGTCAGTTTATGTTTCTACACTGCAAAGAAAATGAAAACCATCTCATTTTGCAGAAATAACAAAAAGTGTCAAATACTTAAGAATAAACTTGATCCAAGAGGTGAAAGATTTGTATGTTGAAATTGTAATTCACTGATAAAGAGACTTAAAACACAGGTAAGTGAAAAGATAACCCATATTCATGGGTTAGAATTAAACTTGTTAAAATATCCATACAACTGAAAGTGTTCAACAGATTAAGTGCAGTCCCTTTGAAAATTCCAGTGAAATTGTTTGCAAAAATAGAAAATTCCAAAATTTATATGGAACCATGCTATACCTAAATCTCGAATGTACCCTTAATGTCTCATGTATTGAGAGGTGGAGCTTTTTTTTTTTTTTTTTTTTTTTTTTTTTTTTTTTTTTTGTCTTTTTGAGACAGGGTCTTGCTATGCAGTTCAGGCTGGCCTTGAGCTCACTTTTGTAGCTCAGGCTGGTCTCGAACTCGCACCAATCCTCCTGCCTCAGCCTCCCGAGTGCTGGGATTACAGGCGTGCGCCACCACGTCCGGCTTGAGAGGTGGAGCTTTTTGAACCAATTGTATCATAGGAACTATGTACCGATCAGTGGATTGATTCATCAGCTGGATAAGAAGTGTCCCTGTGCTTTTGGAAGAAGTATTAGTTGGGGTTCTCTAGAGAAACACAAGCATATTTTCCTCTTCCCTCCCTCCCTCCCTCCCTCCCTCCCTCCTTTCCTTCCTTCCCTCCTTCCTTCATGGGGATCTGTTAGATTTACATGATCCAAGGTGGCAATGTCCAGGGTGGCTATCTGTGGAATTAGAGGTGAAAGAATCACAGTGGTCACCTGTGCGCTGGAGAGCCAGCTTTGATGATCCATGAGCTGTTCAGCACCAGAAAATGGAAGCCACAGAACAAGAGGGATCAAGATGCAGCCCCAGTCAAAAATTGTAGACCTAAGCTCACCCTGGAGTTGCTGGTCCAGTTTGAGCTGAAAGGCTGAAGAAACTGGAGATCCATGTTCAGAAATGATGGCAAAACTGGAGCTCTTCCAAAATGGGGATACAGTTCTTCATCTTTTTTTTTTTTTTTTTTTTAGCCTGTTGGTTGGTTCCACAGATATCCAGGGGGCTTCTTCCCCTCTGTTTGCTGGTTTACATGTCAGTCATAAACAGACAAACCCAGAATTTAGCTCCACTAATCTGCAAGATGTTTCTTAATTCATGCACTTTGCATACCATGATTACTGCTCACAATGTATCCTTTGCCAGGAAACATTTTTACATCCAGACAGTTCTTCAAACCATGCTTAATCTCTAAAGAAAGTCACAGATTCATAATTATGACCTTGGTACAACTGTCTGCATACAAAGAGAAATACACTAGTCCTCCATACTAGAAGGTACATTTTTTTCTGATATTCCATAACTTAAATATTACAATGTAGCTGTAACTATATTTGAATACTGATGTTGTCAATGAACACCTTACAAAGTAAACAACTATATCTGCTTTATGTACGTACATATGCACAAAAGTACCGACAGTGAAAAAAGGAAACTACTCATGACAATTCTAATCCTCATTTTTGTAACTGGTCATGCAGTCATAACTGGTGTTTATAACTGACATCTTCTACCTGTCATATTCCCTTGACCTGCAGTACCTCTGTAGATGTTGGTTCTTTACCTGGTTGGGTGACCCAAATCTTAATTCATGAAAATTCTGAGCCATTTGTCAGCCAGCCTACATTGGGTTGTTGTGTTTCCTGTTGACCTTCATTACATGACATGATCATATTGACAGTGGCTTAGAAGTCATAGTTCTGGAAGGGAACAGGCTACTGTCAGGATGCAAAACAAAGAAGTAGAAGCTAAAACTTGACCTTTGGTCACTTTGGGCTTCTCATGCCTTTTGGTCAACAAGCAAATAAGGGAAATAAGGTGTTGGTGGGGGAAGATTGATCCAGACTACAAAGGAGAAATTAATCTACTGCTCCATAATGGAGGTCAGGAGGACTGTATTTGGGGTACAGAGCTCCCTTCAGGCAGTCAGAATAGGAAGGGACATTACACCAGTGAGTTACCTGGTGTAATTGAGCAGTACCATTCCCATTTCCACATCTTAATTCTTGACTGGTAACTCCTGGCTATGAGAGCACCAGTTACATATATTGGGTACAAATTGAGAGGGTATAGCTTTGTGCAGAATCTTGCCCCAGCTCTACAGTGTATTGCTATGTAGATGGAGCTGTGATTATGTCTTCAGAAGACCATTCCACTGTTCTGTCCAGTTGCTTCTGGGTGAGTGACTGTGGTAAGACTAGTGAATTCTATGAAAATGAGCCCATTGTTGCACTTCCTTGGCTATAACATATGTTCCTTGGTCAGCAGTGCTGTGTGGGATACCATGACAGTGGATGAAGCATTCTATAAGTGCATGGGTAGTATTCTCAGTAGAAGCATTACATACTTGGAAGATAAGCCCATACCTCAAATAAATGTCTATTCTTGTACAAATACTTTTCCTTCAGCTTCTCCTTTTACTCTGTGCCGCCTGGCTGTCATGAAGTCAGCAGATTTCCTCCTCCATGTGCTTTCTAACACCATGCTCTTTCTAACTCGGAGCCAGCCTGCCACAGACTGAAACCCCAAAACATGGGCAAATTAAACCTTTGTTTCTTTAAGTTGTGGGTGTCAAGTATCTTGCTCCAGTTAGGAGAAAAATACGATAAACCATGAAAAACTGAACAATTAAAACAGCCTGGAGCAAAAGAAATAAATCTGGGCATATTATAGTTCCTGAGATCAACGTGTATGATAAAGTGATGATCATCAAAATAATGTGGCATTGATCAAAGCTTATAGGTGGAACGGAAGAAAGAGCCCAAAATTGAGTTTATGATGAGCTATTTTCACAAAGGATTTAAGTACTCATTGGGAAAGGATAGTCTGTTCAATAAATGGTGCTGGGAATTTTGGATATCCACATGCAAATAATTAACCTGGACCCTTACCTCAAACCATAAAACAAAAGTTTGAAATCGATAAACCTTTAGGGGGTAGTCATAATTAGTATGTCTCACTGCTGCATGGCTCTGATTTGAATATGCTTGTTCTCTGATTTGAACCACTGGTGGTAACTGCATGACTGTCCCATTGGGTGGTATAGGATGATCTCATCAGGTGGTAAACACAGCCCACTGGGACAGGTATGCTTGTACTGCCAGTGACGGAAGTCGGCAAGAATGTACTAAAGACTTAACTATGAGGCCTAAGACTACAAAAACAACATAAACAAGGGAAATGCTTCTTGACAGTGGTCTGAGCAATGATTGTTTTTGGATATGACTCCAAAGGCATAGACAAAAATACATGAGTGGAATACATCAACCTGAGAAGCCACTGAATACCATCAAAAATCTTCAAACGTGCCATACTGAATGAAAAAATATTTATAAGCCTTGTATCTATTATGGGGTTAAAAATATCCTAAATGCATAAAGAATATCTTCTAAGAAGACATGCAAGTAGCCAATAGGTATGAGAAAAGGTACTCAAAGTCACTTATCATGAGGTAAATAAGAATCGAAACTATAGCTACCTCATACCTGTTAAACTGCTATTACCAGAATATAAGAGCCAGCAGGTATTGACAAGGATGTAAACCCTAGTAAACTGTTGGTGGCAATAGAAATTGGTACCACCATTATAGAATACAGTATGGAGCTTCCAACTCAAAAACTTAGAAGTATCAATCCCATTTCTGAGTATATGTCTAAAGGAGAGAAAATTAGTATCTTAATATCTCTACTTCATGTTCTGTACAGTATTCTCATCCAGTCTATGAAAGCAGTATCCATTAACAGATAAAGAAAATTTATGATGTATAAAATTGGAATATTATTCAGCCTTAAAAAGGAAATCCTGAAATTTGAGCCAATATGGATTAACCTAGGGGACATTATGATAAGTGAAACAATTTAGATACAGAAAAATGCTATATGGTCTCACATGTGAAATCTAAATTAGTTGAACTCAGACACAGAGTAGATTGGTGTTCATCAGGACTTGAAAGATGGGAGAAATGAGAAATGTGGTCAAATGGAATGAAATTTCAATTAAGCAGAAAGAATAAATTTTGAAGATCTAAGATATGGTCTGGTGACTGAAGATCTACCCATGAAGGTAGATCTTTAGATCTTAAGCTTTGGTGTCACTACACTAGAAACAGAACAGTGAACACAGCTGTGTGAGGTGGTGGACACATGACGTGCTATGAAATGCAGCTTTCAGGGCTCACAGAGCTTTCTGGGAACCTTTCACTTACTGAATACATTGACTTGTTTGTATATTGACCGTAACTGCTCTTGTACTGCAAAAATGAAAGTTGGGTAGTTGGAATAGGAACTGTTTTTGGTCTTCAAGTCCAAAAATATTTACTATTTCATCCTTTACAGAAAAAGTTTGCTGACTCCTGGAATAGATTATACTTACATTTAAAGAAAGAAAGAAAAAAGATTACATCATTTTTAGTGGACAGAGAGGATGACAGATTAATTTTCAGACATTAAAACAAATGGGTCTTTTGATGTTTTTGCTGATTGCAGAATTCTCTCCATTATAGTTTTAGATACTGCTCCTGTTTCACTCTGGCTCCCTCTTGCTCCCTCTTTCCATTTGAGACCCTACCTACCTTTGTGAGGGTGCAGTGCTTTCCAGCTGTGTGCTTATTAAAATATCTTTGACCACCTTCCTCTCTGTCCTCCACTCAAGTTACCTGTAAGTTGAAGTTCTAAATACAAATTCTTACATACCAGGGAATTATGCAATTTCATACTGTTCCAACCCATCCTTAATTCCTTCTAGGAATTATTATATGCAACAGTGTAACCCTTTTAAAAATACAAGATATGTTGTGCTTTTCCTAATCCAGAATGGTTAACCTTGGTGTGTTTGATTATTAGAATGTGAGAAAAGTTCTACAAGAGCTGGGAGCTTTTCTCTTTTCCAAGTGCATTGTCGGTATCTGGAATGGACTCACAAAGAAATGTCATGAATCCATGTTTGATGAGTAGATAATATATGAATAAAAAGTAAATACCTAGCATTTTATGTTTGTAGTATTAAATTAAGACTTTTTTTTTTTTGTCTTTTTGAGACAGGGTCTCACTATGCAGTTCAGACTAGCCTTGAGCTCACTTTTGTAGCCCAGGCTGGTCTTGAACTCACATTGATCCTCCTGCCTCAGCCTCCCAACTGCTGGGATTACAGGCGTGCACCACCACGCCCGGCCTTAAAATTAAGACCTTATTAAAGCATAAACTCTAAGATTTGCTTTTTTGTACCAACTTTATGTGAAGCCACTTTGTGAATGCTTTCCTTGGAAGCTCTGCCACTTCTCTATAATTTCTGTATACTACATTATTAATGTGTTTAAATTTGTCCATTTTGTGTATCTTTGCCATGTCTAATAATATGAACATGCAAAGGAATTAGCTTTGCAATGTGAGCTGATGTGTTCTCTTTCATCTCTTTTGCAGTCTGCCCATGCCTCTGTTGGCTGCCTTAGTGGTCATAGGCACTAGAGCACCCTTATTCTGGATTCCTGGAAGTTTGTCTTTCCAGTGTCAGCTGCCATTTCTTGGTTGAATTCTTGGTTTTGGGCTAAAGCTTGGTAGTACATTTCTGCTTCAGTCATGGATACTTGGTCAGAGAGTTTTGAAAACAAATGATAAATATTTTGTTTCCAAAATATGTAATATTAACTTTTTCAGGAAGCTCATAAGATGGTGAGAGAAGCGAATGTCAAGCAGGCAACTGCAGAAAAACAGCTGAAAGAAGCACAAGGGAAAGTAAGTTTTTTACTAGTTAATAAGACATAAATAAATTACAGACTATTGTGTTAAAGATACTTTAACATCTATTAGATTTTGTCCTAATTGTAAAAGGGGTGCATTTTTTTGGCTTGGAAACTACAGAAAAATATAAAGAAAATAGCTACTGCATCACAATATATAATGCAAAATACCAGTGAACATTGGTATCCATTTGTGTTAGAATCAAATAACTTAAAACTTCACAAATCACTTGCACAATCAAAAGGACTTTCAAATCATTTTAAAGTTAGTATTTATTTTCTTGTTTACTGAAAAAAACCCTAAATGTTAGTATATTTTTATTTTAGGAGTATGCTGTAATCATAAGTCATATTTTGGTGATTACCAAATTTCATTTGATGTCATGACTAGTAACTGAATCTGAACCACATGGAAACATCAAAATACTTCAACGCATTTTCTTTTTATTAGTCTACAGGAATCTAAATTAAATTTTGTTGTCTTTGAAAGTGTTTTGGCAGATCACTAACACATAGTTTGATCTATCATAAAACTGTTCAGTGTGTTTAACTATGTTGATTTCTTTTCAAGATTGATGTACTTCAGGCTGAAGTGGCTGCATTGAAGACCCTCGTATTGTCCAGTTCTCCAACATCACCTACTCAAGAGCCTCTACCAGGTGGAAAGGCACCTTTTAAAAGGGGGCATACAAGAAATAAAAGTACAAGCAGTGCTATGGGTGGCAGTCATCAGGACCTCAGTGTGATACAGCCAATTGTAAAAGACTGCAAAGAGGTAACTCGTCAAGGACTGTCCCCTCTGACTGTGTTGGTACTTGTTAATTCTCATCACTGAGCTGTCAGTTATGATTTTTGCCAGAAAAATTTTTATTACAAAATGTGCAATATTAAGATGGGGGAGGCTTTATCTAGAGCTGGCTGCTTTCAGGGATTCTTCACTTCCATTCTCTACCTGCCTGACCTTGGAGTACCTGCTGGAAAAATGGTAAGTTTCTTAATCTCATTTTTTTATTTAGGAAACAGTCTGTCTTATATAAAAGACTGGTGGCTTTAATGACTTGTTTATTCTAAATGTGTTATTGTTAGAGTATATAATAAAATACAAATATAAAAAAATATGAAAATCAGGTGTTTTTATTTACTAAAGATTAGTATACTGCTTTTTATTTAAATTCTGAGAGAAGCAGAATTTTATATTGATAAAAGGAAGTCCTAGTGTTAATTCAGACAGTTAAGCAACAAAAATAGAAGCGATAGCCTTGTCATTTCTAGGGACATAAAGATTGCTAAGATATTATGTGTTTTGAATGTCTTGAGTAACAATGAGGTAACTGTAAAGTTGCTTGAATTTTGTCATTACATGTGATTCCTTTCCAGTGAGACTGATCAGTAATTCATGTGGCACTACTCGCCAGTTTTTTCTTTAAAAGCAGGATTTTACATTATTAAGTTAAAGACCATCATTAATTTTGAAAAAGGTGTTTGTATTTATTCAATAATATATATTGTACATTTTCAGCATGAAATTCTAGAAATTTATGTTTTTATTAAGTTTATTGGTACATTTTAGGGTATTGTAGCTCGATGCTTTTTTCTCTTTTCCTCTCTCCTTTAAACCCTCTCTCTTCCCCTCTTGCACAAAAGCTTTGTTTCTTTCTCTCATCATCCTTTCCCCCTTCCTTCCCTTTTCCCTTCACCCTACCTAGCTTGCCTTTCTATTTGAGCATTTTCTTCCTGATTCACAACAGCTATAGTACATTTTGCTTCTTATTTACACTTTTGGTTTCTCACACCAGGGAAATTTGTGGTATTTACATGTACATGTCTGATTTATTTCATTTAAGAGAATGGCCTCAAGGTGTATCCATTTATCTAGAAATGTCTCAAGCTTATTCTTTTTGTGGCAGAGTAGTACTCCAGTGTATAAAAATCCACATTGTCTTTATCTGTTCATCAGTTGATAGGCATTTGGGCTGTTTCCAAGATTTAGCTATTACAAATTGAACTGCTATAAACATGGATGTGTGCATATATTGCTGTGATATGATGCCTTTAATTCATTTGGGAAGGTACCAAGAAGAGGAAGAGCTAGGTCAAATGAAACTGCTAGTTCCAATTTGTTGAGGAATCTCCACACTGATTTCCACAGTGGTTACACCAGTCTACACTCCAACAGTGGAGAGGAGCAGGATTCCTTTCCCCACAGGCCCTCCAGCATTTCTCTGGTTGATTTCTTGATAACAGCCACTCTTTCTGGAATGAGATTAAATCCCAGGTGTTTTACTTTGCATCACTTGAGTGCTAATTAGAAGTTCAATATTTCATACTTACCTGGCAGGGGAGATACCATGATCAAGAAGTTCAATATTTCATGGAATCTGTACAAATCTAAAATTTCTCTTTGATTCCTGTTACGCATTTAAGAACATTTACAAACATTTTGATTTCTTTGACTAGCAATTTTAATTGCTCTGTAAACTTGCATTTTTGCTACAATTTCTCAAGTGTATGAAATTATACACTTGATATATTTTTTATATATATTTAAATATATATTTATATTTTTTGTGTTTTGCAAATTTAATTTGTTTTCTTGTGGAACTTTATTCTAAAGTTCATTTTTAGATTTTGAAATTGTTTAAGATATCAAAATATAGGCATCATATAATTTAGTAGTAACTTTTTGCTTTGTAGGTGTATCTTAGCATCCTGATTTTTTTATGTCAATTTTTTTTTTTTTCTTTTTTTTTGTCTTGAGACAGGGTCTCACTATACAGTTCAGGCTAGCCTTGAGCTCACTTTTGTAGCCCAGGCTGGTCTTGAACTCCCACAGATCCTCTGGCCTCAGCCTCCCAAGTGCTGGGATTATAGGTGTGTGCCACCATGCTCAGCCTATGTCAAATTTTTATTAGATATAGTAAATGTAAAAAATTTGACTTAAATAATTCTTAGAACAAAGATAACCTGAAAGAAAACAAAGTTTGTGTTGTTTTGTGGAAAACATGGGACACTCAGTCATGATATTAGCAATATGTCTTCTGTAAACATATAAAGCACATGCATGCATGCAGACACAGGCATATGCAATGCAAAGCTTTGGGATTCAGCCATACAGATTTGAATTTGGACTCTTTTTGCTGTGTAACCTTGGACAGGTTACTTTCTCTAAGTCCTTGCTTCCTTACCATTTAGAATGGAGTCATAATAAATGTGTTGTAAAATCTGAGCGTTAAATGTTTATAAATTGGTGATTATATTTTTTTGTAAGAGTCAGCTTTTAGGAAATGCTTTTATTTATTAAACATACTTGCTCATGAAAAAAGTCAAATTCAATTAGCTACTGCCTTCCTCATTTCTTTCAAAGGATTTGGTACCCAGAAAAATGAAAATGTATTTTTAAAATAATTTTATTAGTTTTAATAAGAAATAATAATCAGACAATTTTAAAACAAGTTAATAGGACAGCCACAATAATTAATACAGTGCATATTGTTGTCTTCATAGTAGTTGTTCAGAGTACAAGATGCAAACATGATAATTTTTCTAAACACTATCTGTACAAATATTTCTTCTCATTGAGCTAAGAGAAAGTAGTTGTATGCATAGTCCAATATTCCATAATAGTAGTGGGTTATCAGCAGAACAGGCATTATCAGAAGCTATTGACTTGAGTCTTTTATAGCTCAGCATACTTATCTGACTTTACTTTTTATGCCTTGTGGTTAAACTTTTCTGCTGGATAGTTAAGGCCAAGTTAAAGTAAGACCTATATAACAAAACATGTAACTTTTGTATCTGAAAAGGTCAGTTAAATCCCCTCAGGATTTACCTTGAAACCATGTACAACATTTTGTAGAACTTTTGTTAGAGTCGCAGCCATTGTTTGACCAGTTTGCTCTCTGTGAATGGCTGAGAGAATGTTTTCTCTCTCGGTGACTCTGCTTAGGCACACTATACATTGTCAGTCTTTTTCCTCTCTGGCCCCATAATCTCCTTGAACAGAAAATTTGGGACACCACTGAGTTACAGGATATTACAGTACAGTTCTCTTATGTCCTGAGTCCTCACTGACTTTGAAGGGCTAGGGCTAAAACATTGGCTATCCTTGAAGCCCTTGTTTTTCTCTAATTTTTTGGTTTGCAAACAAGTTGCTAACCCTCCAGAAGAGGTTAGTGATACTATTTCTGTATAACATAGAGACTGGATCTTAACATCACTGACTTTCTGAATATCAAACGCCTTAGACTTAACATAGAACTAGTATTTTCCATCAATTGTTGATATTCTAATAAATCCTTATAGAATCTGATAAAAAAAAACTAGCTGCACATTTTTACACAGCAATTTAGAAATCTGACCATATACAAAATTGTAGCAGGTCAGTCTTACGACATTTTTCCTTGTCTCTTACTCTCTTTTATTACCTCTTTTTGTTTGTTTGTTTGTTTTTTTTTAAACAAACATTTATATGAGAATATAGCAATAATTGAAATGACATTAGAAGCAGCACACATCTGAAAGACCAGAATGATGGCATTCCAAGCATGGTTTTAGCATTATACATTGGGAAATGCCTTTAAACTAGAGTCTGTTTTTAGAATTCCAGTTGACTGGAATTTATGGGATTTATGCCCATTTTCTCATTAAAGAAAAAAAGTTGAAAATATTACTATTTATCTGCTAATATTGTTTATCCTTTTGCCTTCAGCTTTGATTCAAGGAATTTATGCTTTGGGATGAAAATTCACATTGTGGTTGCTATTATACAACCTCAAAATCTGTAGGAAAGTGTGGATACACTCAATTCCTTGTTACTGCCATGTAAACTACATGCATCTTTGAGCTAGCCCAGAAGGTAGACACAGCTTAGTCAGTGTGTTGTTCAGAGGGCACCCATTGTAGCTGGATACAGTGGTGTAGAGTCATGACAAAAGAGCACTGTTTTGTTGGGTAATGTGAGTGTAGCTTTGTAGTTCCCCAGGTGGTATGGAGCTAGCAAGGCTATGTGAATGGAAGGATCCCCAGGAAAGAATGATTTGGGAAACATTTATCACAGAGAAGAGGAAAACAAGTAGAAACAGCTGGAGGAGTGCGAATGCTGGCCATGGATATGCTGTCATAATTCTGATGGTAGATATTGGAGATCAAAGTGCCAGAAGTATAATGGCCAATTTAATAGACTATACTGTGCTTCACTTTGCTTGTTTATACAATAAACATTTTGAAGTTTTTTTTTTATTACAGTGAAATGATAGCTAGCACAATTGGTGTCATTTTAACCCCAAACTAGATTCACAGTTAGTTTCAGTTTATTTAAGAATATAATCAGCTTGTCTCCAAGTTGCCTTTTAGTTATTTTCAGAGAAGACTTCACTAGTTCTCCTATTCAGAACAGTTTGCACCTATGTGACTCCATCATTAATTTGGGGCTATGGGGTAAGAGAAACAGTAGTGTCACTTGGCATCATAGTGGACACATTGAAAAGGGCCAGTCATGCTTTTAGAAGAATTGCTTAGCCGGGCGTGGTGGCACACACCTGTAATCCCAACACTCGGGAGGCTGAGGCAGGAGGATTGGTGCGAGTTCGAGACCAGCCTGGGCTACAAAAGTGAGCTCAAGGCCAGCCTCAACTGCATAGTGAGACCCTGTTTCAAAAAAAAAAAAAAAAAGAATTGCTTGTCATGTTCAATTTATTTAAATGAAAAGCATTATCTTTTTAGTACTGTTTAAATTAGTTTTGGTTTTATAAAGTGGTTTTATGTTTGTGGTTTTTAAAACTTCTTTTCATGTTTTCTTTTTGTTAGGCTGATTTATCTCTGTATAATGAGTTCAGATCTTGGAAGGATGAGCCCACAATGGACAGAACGTGCCCTTTCTTAGACAAAATTTATCAGGAAGACATCTTTCCATGTTTAACATTCTCAAAAAGTGAGGTAAATTTTTTATTCATTTTAATAGGGATGCATTACAGTTTTTATACTTTTTAAAGTCATATTACATATTTTAATAGCCCTTATATCAAATACATTATTATAAATTTCATATTTTTGGCATTTTGCTCCATCCTATATTAGGATTATAATTATTGACATTCTGTTATGGAATGGTTTTTCTTATTTGAGCATAGGCTCGTTCATACCGAAATGCATTTTTCATTGCAGTGCAGTATAACTCACATGTGAGGAGAAGAGTAGGATATATGACCCGCAGACCCAGGTTCAGTGAAAGGAAAGTTTGTAAAGATTTTTGTTGGGTTTATCTTTACGTGATGAAAAAGCATATTAGTTTTTTCATCTTTAAAACAGGAGTAATAATGACTTCTTTGTTTATGTCACAGGGTTGTTAAAGGAAAAATAGACTAAGTAGATGTGAAAACTTTAGAAATATATAGTGCACATGTAAACTCATCTAGTTTGTCCTTCCATGTGAAAAGTTTTTCTTCACATATCCTGTTGATTAATGTTTAAGCAATTTAATCCTAAGAATCTTTTTAAAAGGATTTAGTATAACATTACTTGTAAGGATAATTGCAGATATATAGTATAACATTTTTGATATGAATGTGTGTCATTTATGGTGGCTACATAGTTGGTTTCTGGTAGGCCAGTCTTAACCACACTAAAGGAATTTGCCTTTCTGATCTGCTGTTTGTCAAGTGTTACTCTGGAGACCTATTACTTTATATCTTACTTATTTTTTATAGACTTTTGTACTCACAAAAGTAAATTGAGAAAGTAAATAGGTATCCTTACTATTTATCACATAACTTATTTTGAGGTAATATTTCAGTGAATGTTAACTGTGGGTAAGGATTAGAGAGACTGGAATGAACACCTTTAGCTCTCCACTAGCTAAATGGGAAAAGTTACTTCTCTATAACTGAGCTGCCTTTCATAACAATGTTTGCATTATGAAAGAAATCAAGGTTTTAACTCCTTTCACTGGCTAAGATTGCATTAGTGAAATTTCGATGAGAATACTTATGAAATAAGGTCACTATTGAATATAGTTTTGACATTTTTGAGCAAGCATAGTGATCTAATACTTTTCTTTTTTAAGTTGGCTTCAGCTGTTCTGGAGGCTGTGGAAAACAATACTCTAAGCATTGAACCAGTGGGATTACAACCCATTCGATTTGTGAAAGCTTCTGCAGTTGAATGTGGAGGACCAAAGTAGGTTTTCTCTTTTGTGACAGTGAAAATGAGATTTAAATTTTTTTATGTCTTAGTTTTTTAGTGATTTTTTTGTTTGGTTCTAAATGTGTTGTAATTTCTTCTGAGATTTCTGTTTAGTGTCTGTGCAGCGTAAAGACAAATCCCCAGACTATGGGATACAGCATTTATGTTTAATATAGAAAACTCTTTTACATGTATAGTATGTGTATATGAATTATATATGTGTGGATGAGTTATAGGGACCCAGGGAGGCAAATCTTGGAAACATCACAGAATTTTTTTGTTTGGTTTACATATGTGTATAGCTGTGTGTACTGGCTGCTTATAAAATACTTTTTTTTTTTTTTTTTTTTTTCTGGGTTGCCATAAAAAGTAGTTTGGAGAGGTAGTGAATTAAAACAAATTTTACCAAGCTTGCCAAAAAGTCTCAATGCCAAAAAAGTCTTGATCAATTCTTACCTTTCATATAGTTATTATAAAAGATTCTATCTTTGACAGTCAGTTTTGTCTTCTATATGTGACTGGTATTTGAGAATATAAATCTTCTGAAGCAAGACTGCCACATTGCACTTCAGGGCAGGCTTTTCTATTCTGCTTTAGGAGGAGGGAAGACTGAAATGAATAGTATTAAAAAACCTTAGGCAAGGAAATGTTTTGCCTAAAAACAGGGAATAATTTTGCTTTGGCTTCTGTTTTTAACAAATGGCTTGTAAAGCTTTGGAGGAAGCTGTGCAGTGATTAAGGAGCAGCTGAATATGGAGAATGGAAAGACGGAGAAAGCCATAGAAAGCAGCTGGTCATGGCCAGGGTTGTTTTGAAGCCAGAAGAGGACAAGACTGAGATTAACAAGCCTTTATTAAAGCCTGTTGTAGAAGTACAATCCTCTGTTTCTTACAATCTGCATGTATTCACAGCAGGAGAACAGGATTTGACGTGCTCTGGAGGGCACTGGTCATGTATTTGCTCTGTGAGCCTTGCACTCACCCCAAGTTGTATCCTGTGTTATGCTTGCCACAGCACAGTGCCTTCTGAACTGTAAGGAAGGGATTTACTTTCTTAAATGCTATACCCAAGTGGGGTTTTTGTTTTGTGTGTATTTGGTTGTTAGAGGGTCTTACTACACAGCTCAGACTCATACTGATCCTGATCCTCCTGCTTTCCTCCCCAGCACTGGAATTATAGGCATGTAATTATAGGCATGACCACCATGGCTGGTCTTGGTGGCCAGCTCAGTGTGCCTGGAGCCTGGGCTGGCACAGCATGTGGTGCCAGAGATCAAACCCCTGTCCCTGTGCTTGCCTAAACAGGCACTTAGCGCAATGAGCTGTCTTGCTGGCCCTAGGCTAGATTTAGAGAATAATGCTAGTTTAAGGATATTGTGATTGGGTTGGAAGCCAGAATCCACGTTACTTGTAATGTGTATTGTGTGGAAAAAACTATAAAGGAAATGTTTTTTTTTTTTTTTTAAATGAAATGTGAAGCATGGCCCTGACCAAGTTCATGGGGATTAGATTATGAACACAGGGACTAAATAAGTGGCACTGGGCTACAGGAATTTTGATGACAGGACTATTCCAGTTGTGATCAAGGACTCCTGGAAGGAAAACGATTTGATCTGAGTTTTTGAAGGGTGGGTGAGATTTAAAGTACAATTGGGCTAGATGTGGTATCTCATGCCTGTAATCCCAGGCTGTGGCAGGAGAATCACAAATTTGAACACAACCTGGAGAATTTAAACTGGGCATGGTAGCCCACACCTGTAATCCTCAGGAGGCTAAGGCAGGATTGCTATAAAATTAGAGGCTGTCCTTGGCTACATAGTTTAAAGCCAGGCTGAACTGCATAGTGGCACCCTGTCTCAAAAAACGTAAAACAGAACAGAACAAAAACCCAGCCTCGACAATTTAGTGAGATCTTATCTCAGAATCAAAAAATAAAAAGGCCTGAGAATGTAGCTTAGTGACAGAGCACCTCTGAGCTCAGTTCTCTATACCACAAAAAATGCATAAAAGAAAAACATTTGGTATGACAGGGGGCTTAGAAATAGGGAAATGGAGTCTGTTCAGAGGATGGCAAATGTATGGGAAAGAAAGGGGGATGGACAAAGAAAGAAGGAGAGAAAAGGAAGGGAGGGAGGGAGGGGGAGAGGGGCGGGGAGGGGGAGGGAAGGAGGGTGGGAATGTCAACAATCTCCAGAAAGAAAAATTAGATTAGGATTTTGGGCTGTGTCACAGACAAAGGTGGTGGAGGTAGATCACTGGAGTAATGATTTGAAGTAACTTTGGAAATTATTCAGAATGACTGTAGAGGTGGAAAGATTAGGGATCTAGATTTAGATATGTTAACATCCTTACGTGAAAATGGCAAGCAGCTTTAAAATATTGAGACTAGAAGTAAAAGGTATACTAAGATATCTCATGTAAAAATATGAAACAAAATAATTGGAGTATAGTTAGAAACAGCATTAAATCCTCACTCAAAACAAAAATACATTTTGTGACTGGTTTCCACATGGCTTTAGAAATGAGAACATTGAAGAAACACTGTTCATTTGTAAAAGTTGATACTTAAAGCTACCTTAGCAGACCCTTTCAAAATTAGAAAAGACAGTAGGTACATAAGTATATTTGTTTCCAGAAGAGTAACACATCAGTTAATTTTGATCAGTTTAATATTACTTTTTCCTCTTGAGTAAATTAAATTTTTCGAAATGTTGAGGACTTCAAAAGATTGAATCTTAATTTATCCTCCCCAACCTAATAGTTCTTGAAGATATTGTTACAAATACAGCAATAAATAAATGATACTAGTAAAGGAATAATGAGTCAGAATCTCTTTGAAAGGCTAAGAATCAGTTTGTGATTTGCAAATTATCCAGATAATTCATTCTCCACACGCTTTCTTAATTATGGTGACATATATTTCTGGCTGAAATTTTATGTTCCTGTAATATCGCCTTATTGTATAATTTAAAATGTCATATAAAATCCCACTGGCTCTTTGTTATACTGAGAACCCTGCTGAGTTTTCATTGCTAAAGAGTAGTAGTTATGTCCAGCTGAATTCCTGGCTTATAATGGTGATAGCCAGTGTGCTGCAAGGGCAAGCCAGCTTCGTCAGTTGGAGCAGTAGAGTGGCAGGTGGCTCATCACTTATTAACAGTTACCAAATGTTGCTGTGTGCCAGGCATATGCCTGATGATAGGTATTTTAAGATGTGTAAAAGTCCTTGTCCTGAAGAGGCTTATGGCCTAGCTCCAGCCAGGAAGTTTTCATACTTGCCAGACTTTGTGGTACGTACACAAATAGAAAGAATGGCATGAAATGTAGTCTACTCTTCATATAAGTGCTAGGATCAGTATGCTTATAAGATGGGTTATTACTTTGTACTTCTCCCAGTTTTTCACACTAAGTGCCTACAAACCAACTAGCCAAGCAAAGAAGCTACCCTGTCTAGGAGCTGTTACTCTGCAGCTATCAGTAACAGATTGTCTTACTCTTCTCTCGTTGCTAGGACAAATACACGACACTCAAAATGAGGAAAGAAAAGATTTATTTAGCTCACAGTTACTGGAGGTTTCAGTCCATATTCAGATGGCTCCAAAGCAGACTGGCACATGGCAGAGGGCAACCTTCCATGGTGGTGGGCAGAGAGCAAGAGCACTGGGAGAGCTAGCAGGTGTTCAGGCAGCTAACTTCTCTTCCTACCTTAGATTGAAATGCAAATCACCTGCCCCAGGGGAGGAACAGCACCCATTTCCACAATAATCAATTACAAATTCTAGAAGCTACCCTTGACTGCATTAGGCTTTGGGGGACACCTAATCACAAACCATAATATTCTGCCCCTGGACCACCAAAGACTCATGCACACCCCTCTAAGAGATGGACATTCTAGTCCATCTCTTAAGAGCTGCCAGTCCCATCAGTTTCAGCATTGCTGAAAAGTCTTAAGTCCCAAGTCTCTGAGCCTCTATGGAAATTAAACACATCTAATACATTCAAAGGCACAAGACACACATTACCATTCCAAAAGTTACACACAGCAGGATACCAAGCATTGGGACCAGCACAAGTCCAGAAATCCAGAAGGACCAATATTAAATCCTGTACATCCTTGTGGAACATCCAAAGCAACCTGTGGCAAACTGTAAACTCCGTGTGGCTCCACCCCTATGGCACTTTTGGTGGTTGTAGCTCCCATGGCCTCTCTCTCAGGCTGACTTTGCTCCCTATTTGCACAATCCATGTTCCTGGCTTTTCCAAACTTCTGGTGTTTCCACTGAACAGGATTCTCACAGCTTTACACACTGCCCTCTCAGGGGCACACTGCCTGGCCTC
Organism: Myocastor coypus; assembly: GCA_004027025.1. NCBI lineage: Eukaryota > Metazoa > Chordata > Mammalia > Rodentia > Myocastoridae > Myocastor > Myocastor coypus. The sequence goes on from PVJA010012872.1 coordinate 47,433, forward strand.
CCAGGCCTTCTGCAATCTAGGTGGAAGCCTTCTTAACCTCAGAATTCTTGCATTCTCAATGCACCTAACACAACTGACACACTGCCCTCTCAGGGGCACACTGCCTGGCCTCCCAGGCCTTCTGCAATCTAGGTGGAAGCCTTCTTAACCTCAGAATTCTTGCATTCTCAATGCACCTAACACAACTGCCATGTGGATGATGCTAAGGTCTGCCACTAGCTGGAGCAGTAGCCAGGCTTCCTTTTCTCTTGGCTGTAGGGGTTGAGTGCATGGATTGCTGATTACTCTGACCCTGATTCTGAGGAATAAATTCTCTATGCCAGTGCCATTCTGGAACCTGGTGCTTCTGCCTCCTCTGCCATTCTGAAACAAAGGGCTCAGTGGCTTTTGCCTCAAGGCAAGGTCCCTGACCTTTGCAATCCTGAGGCTACAAAGGGTGGAGACCTACCACCTCCAGTGATGCCCTCAGGCCATCTTTTCCATTCTCTGGTTCCTTCTCAGCAGTGGAGTTCCTCTCAGCTTTATCTGTGCAGTCCACGGCTTTACTGGTGCTTCCTTTGTGGCCAAACTCACATTTTGAATTCTTCTACTGGGCTCCTTGCTCTTGATTTGTAACATAAATCTGGCTGAAAGCCCCCAATAGCAGCCATGCCGCCACCCCAATATTTGGCTGCTTTGAAATATCTTTAGAAAGATTCATCAGTCTGCCATGCTTAAACTCAGTCTTAGGCAAAGTCTCTGGACTTGAGCAAAATGCAGACAACTTCTCTGCTAGGTCAAAACACAATCGAGTCCAACAACCAATGCAGTCCTTCTCAGCAGAAACCTTACCAGTCTGGTCTTTACAGGCCAGCTTTCTATCAGCCTTCTGGTCTGAGCTCTGACCAGGATCTCCCCTACAGAACAGCTAAGGTTTTCCAGCTCTTTGCAAGTAGAGGACCTCTTCAAAACTTTTTTATCTTTTCCCATAAGCCATTCCCAAAAGCTTGTAATCCACACGATCAGGTTAGGCATAGCAGTGACCCCACTCTCGGTACCAAATTCTGTCTTAGTTTCTCTACTCTCGTTGCTGGGACAAATACCCGACACTTAAAATGAGGAAAGGAAAGGTTTATTTAGCTCACAGTTACTGGAGGTTTCGGTCAATATTCAGCTGGCTCCAAAGCAGACTGGCACATGGCAGAGGGCAACCTTCCATGGTGGCGGGCAGGGAGCAAGAGCATTGGGAAAATTAGCAGCTGTTCAAGCAGCTAACATCTGTTCCTACCTTACGTTGAAATGCAAATCACCTGCCCCAGAAGAGAGGCAGCACCCATTTCTACAATATTTAATTATGAATTCTAGAAGCCGCCCCATGACTGCATTATGCTTTGGGGGACACCTATACACAAACCATAACACAGGTTTTGAGTCTTGAACAGTCATCAGTAGGTTCTTTTCTTCTGAGAAGTTAAAAGTCCTGTGGAAAGCTGAGCACTCTCCTGTAGCTGATTATTCACATGTGACTTTGCTGTTTGATAGGACATCTATTGAGAACATCTACTTTCTGTGTCTAGAACCATAGCTAGTATTACAGTATTATGTAATGCCCCAAGGGCAGAGATTTTGGCTTATTACTCAGGTATCCAAAACAGTGCCCAGCTCCTACTAAGTTCTCAAACATTTATTTCTGAATGGATACATATCTTATAGAGAGCATAGTGGCATAATGCCTTTAATTTTTAAAAACTGAAATTTAATCATTATTTTACAGAAAATGTGCTCTCACTGGCCAGAGTAAATCCTGTAAACACAGAATTAAACTAGGGGACTCAAGCAACTATTATTATATTTCTCCTTTTTGCAGATATCGGGTAAGTGATTTACCATGAGTTTTAATAAAAATTACATTGATAAAAGACATTCAACTGGTCATGCATTTTTTGTACTTTTGTTGTAGATCACATCTGTGTGTAATTTTTTTACATACATTCGATATATTCAGCAAGGACTTGTGAAACAGCAGGATGGTAAGTGTTGTTTATTCATTGTAAGTATATAAAGATGTAGTCAAAAGTATAAGGACAAATGAACTTTAATGCTCAAGCAAACTTTATTATTTCTATGTTTATATTGAATATCATTTATAGTCCTAACCAAGTATATGATTTGGGAATAGTTAACCTCTTAAAAATATGAAATTATCACAGTAAAACTACTTTATGCTTTCTTGCGTATTGATTAAACTAATGTATTTAATAATTTTATTTGCTTAATTTTTTTCTTCAATTTAAGCAGGAGCACTTTAACTAGTAAGGGCTATATGCTGAATTAAGAGGTAAATGTGAGGAGAGTACAGAGCTTATTGAATTTATGCTTTACAAGATGAAAATGAGCTAGCTCTAAAAGTCAGTTTATCTTAATTGATGATAACTATGGACAAGCTACTAATTTTTTCTGTATTCTCCTTCACATGTGAATTAATAAAGCAGTCATGAAATAATGGTTTTGAATAAAGTATCATGTTTTAAGTCCACAGAAATGTACAGATGATGTATGTAGCCAAGCCAACCATACAAATGCTTAATATCTTTAATGTAGCTTTCCACAATTGCTGATGGTTTTATAACCCAGAATCTTTAATATCTACCATAAAAACAGATTATGACGTGATAGGTCCATGGCTGTATTTCTTGAGTGTGAGTGATTGTTTTAAAACTGAAATAGCAGATGCTAGATGAGGAACAAGTCTGTGTCAGTTTTGTAGTTATGAGAAACTTCTTTGTTTATATTTTTAAGACACTGAAAACATTCTTATTCTTAAAACCTAGTAGATGCCTACCTTTCAGTTACATAAATTAGCTAATGCTATGGAGAAATTAGACTGTCAAAAATTAGATTAATCATTCTCAAGCTCTGGTATATTTTTTAAAAAGCCATTTAGGCTTTTAAATACTTTTTGAAAAGTATTTTAGGGCTGGGAAGATGACTGTACAGTCTAAGTACCCGCTTAGGCAAGCGCAGGGACTGGAATTTGATTCCTGGCACCACATGCTGCTCCAGCTCTTCCCCCTGGCACACTGAACTGGCTACTGAGACCTGGTGTGGTGGTGCATACCTGTAATCCCAGCTCTGGGGAGCCTGAGATGGGAGGACCGCTGTGAGTCTAAGGTGTGTGGGGAATCCCTGTACCAAATAAATAAATAAATAAACAAACAAACAAATAAATAAATGATTTTTTAAAAATAGTCATTAATTGGAAATCCCATTTAATTGAATTTTAAGAAGAAGGATGAAACCCAAGTTAAGTTTACTTATTGGTGAGTTTCAAAAGTCTATGTAACAATAAAGTAATTTTTAAGCTTTATATTACTTTTATAACTTACTAAAATTGAAATCTTAAAAGCCGGGTGTGGTGGCTCACGCCTGTAATCCCAGCACTTGGGAGGCTGAGGCAGGAGG
>PVJA010012873.1:0-50890 GCA_004027025.1 Myocastor coypus
TTTTGTGTGTGTGTGTGTCTTTTTGAGACAGGGTCTCGCTATGCAGTTGAGGTTGGCCTTGAGCTCACTTTTGTAGCCCAGGCTAGTCTCGAGCTTGCACCAATCCTCCTGCCTCAGCCTCCCGAGTGCTGGGATTACAGGCATGTGCCACCACGCCCGGCTATCACTGAATTTTAGTATTTGAAACTTTTTCATTCTCCAGTTCCTCCCACCCTCTAAGTTATGGTTTGTGTCTAGATATCTCCCCCCACCAAAGCCTTATGAAGTTATAGGTGGGACACTTTTAAAAGTAGCTGAATCTAGAGTATGTGATACTGGGGTTGATTCATGGTGCAGTGCCAGGATCCAAGGCACTGGTATTAAGGATGTAAGTGCTACCTGCCCTAAGTATCCTGGATAAGATGAAAGGGACAGAAAGAGCTGTGGTTATTCCTTGCTTGTTTTCCTACATGTGCCTGCTATTAATTGTTTGCCTCTGCAAAGCCATCCTGCCTTAGAGCCAACTGACTATGGGCTGAAGCTCCTATGGTCTGTAAGCTAGATAATCTTTTCTTTGCTTAAGTTATGGGTGTTGGATATTTTGTCTGAGCAATGAAAAAATAACTAAAGCATTTGTACTACTTTGGTTGGTGTAATTATGTTTTATGACTCTCTGGCTCAGTAGTGATATTTATGTGATTATTGTTTTTACTGTATATTTTTTGTTGAATTGCTTTTTTAGGGGGAGGTTTATTATTTATTAATTTATTTATTGTATCAATTACTGAACCCAGGGCTTCCAGCTTGCTAGGCAAGCATTCTACCAGAGTTCAATCCCCAGTCCCTGTACTATTATTGTTGAATACTATTCTGTTGTTAATAGAAGGAAAATTTAGTAGAAGTCTAATACATTTTTAATGTGAACTAGTAGTAGGTTAGTATTTGGTTTGTTTTAGTCTTCATATTACAGTTCTCTTTTCTAGGGTTAAGAACAGTACATTACTGATCCTTAAGGCTTGTGAATACCCAATTTGTCTTTAATGATATTACTTTTTTCTGATTTTAATACTGTGGATAAGATGATATAGCTGATGCTATTGTTGGAATACCAATATCTGGGTGGCCTAGATGTTATAGTTTGAGTCTAGTTGTTCCTCCAAAGCCTCATGCAGTCATGGGACAGCTTCTGGAGTTTGGGATTGATCATTGTGGGTATTCATGCTGCACCTGCCCAGGTGCAGGTAATTTGCCTTTTGATATAAGGAGAGGAGAAAGGCTAGCTTGCTGCCTGAGCTGATGCCACTCCCCTTGTTCTTGCTCTTTGTTGTCTCTATGAAGGGCTGCTCTCTGCCATGTGCCACTCTGCCTTAGGGTATGATTGAGACCTCCATTAACTGTGAGCTAAATAAAGCTTTCCTTACTTCATTTTGGGTGTTGGGTATTTGTCCCAGCAATGAGAGAAGGGTAACCGAGACAGAATGTAGTACCTAAGGAGGGGAGTCTTTGCTGTGACTACCTCACCATGTAGATTACAAGCTTTTGAGAATGGCTTATGGGAAGAAACAGGAAAAGTTCAGAGATGTCACCTATAAGAGAAGTGCTGAAACAGCTTCAGTTCTTCTGTATGGGAGATTCTGGTCAAGCTCAAAAGACCCAAAAGCTGATTGAAAGCCTGCCTACAAATACCAGGCTGGGAAGGTTTTGGTTGTGAAGGACTGCATTGATTGTTGGACTCCAGGTGATTTGTGTTATGATTTGGCAGAAGGTTTGTCTGGATGTTTTTTTGTGTCCAGAGACTTTGTATTAGACTGAGATTAAGTGTGGCAGACTGATTAATCTTTCAAAAGAAATTTTAAAGCAGCCAAATATTGAGACAGTGGCATGGCTATTGTTGAGAGATTTTAGATTTATGTTGAGAATCAAGTATAAAGAGAAGGATTTAAAATGTCATGAGTTTGGCCAGGAAGGAAGATCCAATAATGTGGGATTCAAAGACAGAGCTGAGAGGATCTCCACTGACCAGAAGAAAAGAGAGAACGGAAAGGATGGCCTGAGGTCACCACAGGTGGTGGCTGGTCTCCACTGTTTGCAATCTCAGAATTACAGGGTTGAGGAATTCTGCCTTGCAGAAAAAGGTGTAGAGTGCTTTGTTCCAGAATGGTGCTGGCACAGGGAATTTGTTCTTCAGAATCAGGTTCAGAGTGCCCATAAATCCAGGCACTCAAGCCCTACATCCAAGAGAAAAGAAAGCCTGGGTACTGCTCCAGCTGGCAGCAGTCCTTGGCATCATCCACATGGCATTAGTTCTAGGCAAATTCAGAATGTAGGAGTTCTGAGGTTTAAGAAAGCTTCCACCTGGATTTCAGAAGAGGGCATGGGAGGCCAGGCAGTGCACCCCTGAGAGGGCAGTGTGTAAAGCTATGAATAAGAAGCCTATTCAGTAGAAACCCCAGAAGCCTGGAAAAGCCAGGAACATGGATCATCTAAGAGAAGCTGCAGAGAGGAAGTAAAGCTGGCCTAAGAGAGAACACATAGGAGCTACCACCAAGAGTGCCATAGGGGAATAGCCACCTGGAGCTGACAATTTGCCACAGATTGCTTCAGATACTCTACATGGAACTATAGGACTTAATGTTTGTCCTTCTGGATTTTGGACTTGCTTTGATCCCAATGTTTGGTATCCTGCTGTGTGTATCTTTTGGAATGTTAATGTTCATCCTGTGCCACTGAATGCTGGAAATGTTTAACATTTCATTTGTGCAAGGACTCAGAGCTAGGAGTTTCCCTTGGATCTTGGAGGAGACTTGAGGCTTGGACTTGTCAGCAATGCTGAAAATGTTGGGACTTCGACAACTTTTAAAGATGGACTAAAATGCCTTTTGCATAAAGGGGTATCCATATATGTGTGGGGATCTGGGGTGAAATGATATGATTTGTGTATGGGTATCACCCCAAAGCCTCATTCAGTCATGGGCTGGCTTCTAGAGTTTGTGATTGATTATTGTAGGTGTGGATACTGCACCTGCCGTAGCCCTGATAATTTGCATTACAGTGTAAGGAGGGGAGTGATGCTAGCTAGCTGTCTGAGCTCGTACCACTCCCTTTGCTCTTACTCTTTGCTGCCTCCATGCAAGGCTGCTCTCTGTAGTATGTCACTTTGCCTTAGAGACAGCTGAATATGGACTGAGACCTCCATTAATTGAGAGCTAAATAAACCTTTCCTTCATTCATTTTTGGGGTTGGGCATTTGTTCCCACAATGAGAGAAGAGTAATGGAGACACTAGAGATCATTGTTCAGTAACAATTCTGTGGCTTATTAGAAGAACTGGGTACTAGACCAAATATGTTGCAACCTTTTCTCCAAGATAAAATAGAGGTGATTCAACCCCTGACAGATGCAAACATCAATAGTCAAGGAAGAGAGAACCACTGAATAGTAGAAATTAGCTAAAGAGGTCTCCATAAGAGCCATGAAGCTTATATCTATAATCAACTCATGGAGCAGTTTTAGTGGTGGGAGGAACAGCAGCAGCTGAGCTGCATAGCTGCAGGAGGCTCCTGTGTGCCTCCACCCACAGCTTCTGCACCCCCCCAGCAGCATCATCTTGTTTAGATTGGCTAACAGTGTGCATATATCCACTAATGTATTCATGACTTTGAAGAAGTAATTGTTTAATTTATTAATTTTTATATTGATTTTTGATCTGAATTTCATTGGTTTCTACTGTGATCTTTATAATTCCTTACATTTATTAGTTTGGATTTGGCTTATCCTTGTTTTCTAGTGCTTTAATATGCATAGTTAGGATGTAATGTATATATTCAAAGCATAAAACTTCCTTCAGAGGATTACATCATCTTGTCCCATTCATTCTGGTATATTGTACTGGCAGTACTGTTTAGCTATAGAGGCAGTCCTATTGCTTGCATGGTTTCTTCTGTAGCCTATTGATTATTTAAGAGTGTATTCAACAGAGTATTTGATCTATTGGTAATAGTAAAGTAGTGAGGACCCACAATCTAATTGTGTTTACATTTATCTGAACTTTTATATCCACTAATGTTTGTTTCCTAAGCTTGGGTACGCTGGTGTTGGTGTACATAGGTATAGTTGCTATTTATTCATGAAAGAAAAAATCTGAGATTGCCAATCTAGTCTTGCATGGAGGGTCATTAACGTAGCCCTGTAGCTGATTATCTCACCCTAGTAGCCAATCAGAAGAACTGTCAGGTTTTTCTGTCCCACCCCTGTATTCCTTGCTTATGCCTCATATAAAACATCTGGATCATAGATAGTTCCCACCTGGCTTATGTCCCAAGTCATCCCAACCAGGCTGCCAGTGTAAAATAAAGCCACTTACTGCCTCCTGACTTTCTGAAGTGTCACTCCTTTCCTGTGTTTAGTTTTGATACAACAGGAATACAATGGCACAAATATGAGATGCGATAAGACAGGTAGGCCTTCAGCATTAGCTATAGCACTTATTCAGTGTTGATCTAAGGCACATCAATTTCTGTCGTTCAGTCTTTTGCTTTATAAAATATGCATACTGTGTGCCCTCTATAATGACATTATGAAGTTTGTGAGATATATAAAATAAATGTAGCAAATGAATGTTTGTGTTGATAGAATAAAAGATATACTGAATTCTTCTTTGTGTAAATATGCACTTAACTCCCTATTAGTCTTTTCCAGTTTAAATCTTTTTTTTTATTTCTTTAACAATTCCATGTGTTTTTCTATCATCATTTCCCCTTTCTTTGGAAGATTCAAGTTTTCAAATTTTTTCATGATGTTGATCGCCACTCAGTTTCCTATAACATATATAAAGTATCTTCCACTGAGAAGAAAAACATTTGTCTGAATATTATGTCAGTTAGGTGAAGTAAGAGGGCAAATGCAAACAAATTCACATTCTACCCACTCCAGGAGAAATCCATAATCTGATGAATCAAGGTTTATGATATTGATTCATTGACATGTACTAGCCATGGGTTATTGTGCCCAAGGCCATATATTCAGTTTGGCTTTTACTGTTTCCTCCCTGTAATGTTGAAAATGCATGATATGGGGTGTGAAAGGTGAGAATTCCCATTCAGATATTTAGATTAAATTCTGGCATCCAACTTATTGGGGCTAAGAGAAGAGAAAGGTAGATAGGCTCAGCCCCAAGCAGTAAGAAAATGAACTTCAGAAGCTCAATTGCTATTTTCCCCCTTGTGAACAACTCCTCCAGATATGGGTAGGAAAAGAGAATTGTGGCACCGGTAAACTTTTTAGAGCTTTCAACGGTAACAAAAAACTTGTTACAGCATGCACAGCTACGTTTGCCACCACTAGAATGAGGGATAAAAAGGCAATATATTTGGATAGTCTTAACTCCTTAAGCCAGATGTCATCAGACACTTATTTTTATTTCTGATTGTCCCAGTATTCCTGAGTTAATAGTAACCTACACATGAAATACTGACTCTATTTTTTGCTCCCTGTGATGGGCTAAATAATGATCTATAAGCGTGAACTTATCTCAATCTTTTGTGTTAATTTATATGCTGAAGATTTTGCATATGTGATTAAAAATTTTGAGATGGAAAGATTTTCCAGAATAATCCATGTAAGAGAGAGTTAAGATTGTCAGACTAAGAGAGAAGGTGTACAGATGAAATCAAGATCAGAGAACAAAGATGATGTGACACTCCTGATACTGAAGATCAAGGAAGGTACCACAAGACAAGGAATGTAGCTGGCCTTTAGAAGGTGGAAGAGTCATGGAGGTGGATTCTTCCCATCTCCAAAAGAAGCTGGCCTGGCCAACACCTTGACTTTCTCCTTGATCTTGGATTCTTGTCATCTAGAACTGTCACAGAGTACTGTGTTATTTTAATCCTGAGTTTGCAGACACTTAGCATATCTGCAATTTGAAACCAACATACTGATATATGTTCTCTAAAAACAAAACACAGGAAACAACTTTGTTTTTCTCACCCGTACCATTTCCTTGAGGTAAGCATCAATAAAGTCTCTCATCTTATCAGGATTCCAGTGTTTCTTGTGGTTTTCAATTGCTTGAGCAACAAACAATTTCAGTTTGTCCCAGTCTCTGAAGAAAGTTTGGTGAGGTCCAGGAAGGAATTTCATTATCCATGGAAAGGAACTGTAGAGCTAATTGAGAGAAACAATATAATTGTGGAGACAACAGTGTTGCTTTTTACAGTCTTCATGATAGTCTTCTCCTTTCATTTGTTTTCCCTCACATTTGCACTTCAGGATCACCTTGGAGTTCTCTTTTCTCTCTCATCTCTCTTACATGAATTCCAACGCTCTATCCAACTATACTGAGCTTCAGACCATTTCCCTTCACCCTGTACAGGCCTGCAACCCTACTGCAAAGCACTCCCTCCCCCGACCTGGATGTTGGCATTGCTTTAATGGTTTCCTGATTCCTCTTAACCAAGTCCTAGCCTATTGCTCTATATAGCTGCCAGAGGAACCTTAATCATTTTGACCATGTATTTTTATTCCGCTCTTGGTTGTCCAATTGCTTTACATTATATTTAAGACCAAAGTCATTCCTTGAGCCTTCAAACCCTACAGAACTTGTTTTCACAGATTAGTGGCTTGCTTTCTGTGTCTCCCACCATCTCTGACTGCACCAGTCACAGAGGCCACTAGGGTCATATCAAGGAAGGCTTTGCAGTTGGTTTTTTCTGACTAGAAAACTCCTCCTCTGAAATCTGTATCATCCCATTTTCTCTATCCATGTAGGTACTTCTCAAATGTTATTCTCTGAAGCTCTTTAGAGAGGATTCTGTAAGCGTCTTTTCCACTTTTATTTCTATTTCATGTATTTCCCTTCATGGAAATATCACTAATTATGTCTGTGTGTGCATGTACAAGCATGCACACATGTCTGTATAGTTGACTATATATGGTGGTCTGAACTAGTATGATGCACTATCCTTCTGGAGTGACTTGGTTTTTTATACCAAAATAAATTGCTGGTGAAAGGAACATATACTTGGAAGCATACAGGAGAATATAATGCAAATATCTGGACTCCAAATTAGACAACCTGGATGTGACTATTCTATTACTTTCTGGTGATAATATATTGGTAATTTTTATAATAGTAATAATATACTTTTGATATTTTTTAATTACCTTCTAGCTGAGGGGTACTTCTCTGCGTGAGGTCCTAGGGTGACTCTAGAAACTGACTGACAAGAGATACATATGGCACATAAAACTGTAATGGTAGGGGCTGGGGAGATAGCTCCGAGGCACAAGTGCCTGCTGGGCAAGTGCAAGGTCGTGAGTTCGAACCCTGGTCCCCCCAAAAAATAAATAAATAAATAAATAATTAAATAATTAAACTGTAACGGTAGACTATCTTATTTGCTTCCACATTCAGGTATCAGATTTCATACATGTTGCTTTGTTTCATTTTTATGAGATTGTTATGAAAATTAGCAGAGATAATATGTATGTAATTGCCCAACAAAATGTCTGGTATGGATGGGGACTGAAGACATGCTTATTAGCTCTACCCTACCAGCCCTTTTATTTCCCTCCAAAAGATTTCTTCTTCAAGATTAAGCTGTTACACCTTTTTTAGATCCTAGTCTTTTAAGATCCCTAAGTAATAGATTACAACCCACTCTAAACTTGTCTTATTGTTCTTCTCCTCTTTAAGATGCTAGTCTCTAATCTCTACAGCAAACAGTTTTGAAATATTTACCTTTCATATATATGTATATATACATACACGAATATGATAAGACTATATACATGTGACATATATGTGTGTATATACATACATAAGTATATGATACATATACTTATTTATATACTGTATTTATACATAGAGTAGTCAAAAAGTACATTATTATTGTAACAATTACCAATCTGTTATCACCAGAAAGTAATAGAATAGTCACAGCCATATTGTCTAATTTGGAGTGAAATAGTATGAATATATATATATATACATATATATACATATATATGTATATATATATATATATATATGTATATATATTTACATAAGCATGTTCATGGCCACTTGATGGAACATTCTATACCTGGAAACACCTCAAATGTCCAGCAGGAAAATACTGATTAACCACTGTTATATACTCATACAATGGAATGTTAGTTTATCTTTAAAAAATAAACATTCAGATGAATCTCAAAAAGACCTGCTGAATGTGAATCCACTCACAGAAAAAAATGGCTCCGAGGGAGAAATAATAGGAATATGTAAGGTGAAACCTGCACACAAAGTTCCAATATTGCAAGGGCAGTATTGTTGTTTAGTTAAGAAGATCAATATAGATTCAGGTTATATAAAATTATATAGTTTATGTGAATAATAGAATTATTTTTTATATAGTAAATATTTAACAGTTAAAAATGCTAGCTAGACATGGTGGTCACATTTGTAAATCTAACACTCAGAAGACTGAGTCAAGATAATCATTGTAGGTTCAAGGTCAACCTAACCTACATATTGAGTTCAAAGTCAGATTAGACTACATAGCAAGATCCTGTGTGAAATTTAAAAAAGAAGGAAGGAAGGAAAGAAGGAAAGAGAGAGAGAGAGAGAGAGAGAGAGAGAGAGAGAGAGAGAGAGAGAGAGAGCAGTTGGGCTTGTGAGCACAGTTTAGTGGTCAAATTGCTTACCTACTGTGCCTAGGTTCAATGATCAAAGCCAAAAAAGATAAAGAAAGAAAAGAATAACTAAATTCAACAGATTGATTTTAAGTAGGTTTTGTTCAATTCAATGTTAAACTGTACTTTTGGCTCAAACAGCAAGAAACCCAAAAGGAAGAGCCCACTTGAGTCTCACATCAGCCCAATACTCCTGCACAGATGCAGGAAGGGAAGTGCTTACTTGGCACACAGGCGCAGCTTCCAAGTGAGTAACCTCATCCAGTAAGCTCAGCAGCTCCTGAAACTGACTGTCCTGATAGTCAAAGCGTTCCCCAAAGATGATAGAACAAATTATATTGGAAACTGCATTGTTGATCTTGAAGTGAGGGTTGAAAGGTTGTCCTGCAAGAGAAGGAAGGAAAAGGTAGATCCTTCAAAAACCACTGATTTGTCTCCATTTTCTACAGAGATTTTCATCAACATACCTACTACAGAACCATATTTGAAGCTCTAGCCACAGCATCTATAGTAAGGTCTTGTTTAATGTCATGGTAATTAAATTTATGATCACCGTTCACATTTAGCAACATGTTTAATGCATGTAGAAGGGTGTCCTCCTTGAGGTCAGCATCACTGGAATGTTGTCACCTTTCTATGTCGGTGCCTTGCACAGTGATGGGTACAGGGGGCTGCATTTAGGCTCTTAATGAGTATCTGTTCAGTGGATGGATGGGATAAACGTTCAACGCCTAAACTATGACATGCTCACCATTCTCCTCTGCCATGATCTCAACGAGATGGTGGGCTTCCTCCTGGATGCGCTCCTCTAGGCTCTTCTTTCCTAAACCAAAGTTCCTTAGAGTGGTTAGAGCGAACCTTCTTTGCTCCTTCCATACTTGGCCAGTGGACATGACCAGTCCTGGGGAAATGAAAGCCAACATTATGAGGTTCTGATGCTATCATGTGAATACCTCTTAAATGTATGGACATGGACAAAAGATAAAAAGGAGAAAGGACATTAATATAGTTGAAATTTATTGAGAGACATACTCCCACATCAATGAACATACTTCTTACATTTACTGGCTGACGTCTGTTAGCTCCTTTCACTTTAGTATTTTTATGTATTTTGTTTTTTGTTGCTCACAGACACAAACCACAGTAGTTTCAAATACCACCACTTCCAACCTATTTTACTGATGAGAATTTAAGGAACTAGGAATAAAAGATAAAGTGAGCATTGCAAGGTAACACAGTTTATAAGCACATGTTCAAATACTAGTCTGTCTGACTCTGAACCCCATGCTTTGATTAGAAGTCAGATAAGTGCAGATAACAATTAGTGCTAAACTAAAGATCCATAATGAAGACAAGGCAAAGCCAAAGCCCACAGGCACAAGAAGGCACAAAATGGCTTTCTTTCCAGGGGAAGTCTTATCTGATCTGGGTCTTAAATAATGAGGAATGATTCAAGAAAGCAAGAAGGATGAATCTTCTAGCAGAAAGAACTGCAAAAGGTTCAGAACATCTTGTTGTGTTCCATAAAACCTTTGTTTCATAACACAGACATTGTTAAGCTCTACTTATGTAGCTTTATTTTTTAGAGCACTCTTCTCCTTTATGTTTGTGTTTGTGCCCTCCACCAACACATTAAAATAGTCCTCTTCACTGTTAAACCAGTGAAGTACCAGACCTCATCTCCTGTGGTCTTTCCTTAGCTCTACATACTTTTTTTTTTTCTTTTTTCTTTTTGAGACAGGGTTTTGCTATGTAGTACAGGCTGACCTTGAACTCACCTTGTAGCTCAGGTTGGCCTTGAACTCACAGAAATCATGCTGCCTCAGCCTTCTGAGTGCTGGGATTACAGGTGTGAGCCACTGTACTGGGCTTTATGCCTGTTTGAATGACTTTTGCCAGGAGAGGTTTAGTATGACACACATACATATGTTTCCCTGAATCCTGTGGCAAATTTTCACATGATTTTGTGGTTTATTTTCTTCCATGAAATCTTCATGATTAGGTAGCAAGCCTTCTTTCTTTTCATCCCTCATTTCCATTGAAAATCTTATCAATGCCTATAATTTTAAATAATAACTAATGCTAGAAACTGTCTGTTTCTGTCCAGGAGCTCTATATCCATCACTGCTGTGAAAGCTTAATACTTGAGTTTGCCAATTAAAGAATTGTAAATGGTTTCCAGGAAATGATCGCTATTATTACATGATTTGCCTGACTACAATGACTTCATATGAGAAGTCAGAACACAATGAATATGTAATGTGTTTCAGGCAGGCATCCGATGTAGTGGATATGGGAACATTTCTGATGCACTGTGAAGATTTCAGTCTTCTCTTCCCCTTTTCTTTTTTCTTTTGTCGTTTTGAGACAGGGTCTCACTGTGAAGTTCAGGCTGGCCTTGATCATTTCCTGAAAACCATTTACTTGCCTTCTAGTTATTTCTGTGACAAAAAGAAAAATCAAAATTAGGACATTGACCCTTGTACAATATCGTGACATGGAAGAACTGGGCTTCGTCTGCTTACCCATGAATAAGTCTTTGCTATAATTAAATCTAGTGTGTGCCACAGTATCTTTTCCTGTCCCGGCCCCAGGCTGCTCTCAAACTTGCACCGATCCTCCTGCCTCAGCCTCCCACATGCTGGGGTCACAGGCATGGGCTACCTTGCCTGACTTCAGCAATCATTCTTGCCCCATGCGTGGCGATGTGTTTATGTTACACACTCAAGGAAGATTTTAACCCTGGGTGAGGTATAAAGCCCACCTAAGGGACTTGGAGTGTCTGGTTTCCCTTCATCCTTCCTCTTCTGCAGATTATCTGCGTGGCTTAACTCTTTCTCTACCTACATAATAAATGCATTCTTTCTGTGGGCATAATAAACAAACAAACAAACAAATAAATAAATAAAGCACTGTAAACTTGACACATCCATGCTTGAATGATGAACTTTTTCCATAGTGCTCTGAACAAAAAGCCTAATCTGTCTGAAAAGCTCATTCTCTTATCCGGTCCACTTTCTATCAGGTACCTGTGCAAGAAACCTCCTAATACCTCATTGTCCCTTCATTGAAGTCATTGTATTTTACTAAGTTTAGCAAACGATTACCTGGAGTCCATGTTATTTCATTTTTTCCATCTTTTACTAGCATGCTGTCATTTCTTCCCTTCTGCCTTGTATAAGCTGTAGGTTTCTATAAGCCAAAATCTACAAAATCTCTTGCTATCCCAACTGCATTCTTGTGCTGCAGAGATCACTCATTGGCCTAAGTGCTTGCCTAGACAAGCTCATGGTTCTGAGTTTGATGCCTGATACCACATTCCTCACCGGTCCCACCCCCAGGCATACCAAGGTCACCAAGACTGGGCATGGTAGCACATGCCTATTATCCCAGCACAGATGAAGGAGAAACCGTGGGATCACTAGGAGTCTGAGTTGCATAGTAAGACCCTTTACCAAATATGTAAAAAAAAATATCAACTGTGTTCTTGTCATGACGTCGTAGTGAGTCTTAATGATGTAATGTGTGTGATATTTTTGTCCACTCAAAGTCATTCAAGAGGGGCCTGGCAGTATGGCTCAGTGGTCTAAAGTGCCTGTTTAGGAAAGCTTAGGCAGCTGCAGGGACCGCAGTTCGATCCCTGGCACCACATGCTGCACCAGCCCTGCCCTCAGGGCAGGCTGAGCCTGCCATAAAATAAAAATAAATAAATAAACAAACAAAAGTTCTGAAACAAGAAAAAAAAATCATTCAAGAGCTTACAAGGTCCTTAAAAAAAAAAAACAGTGTCCTTAACGAGAATTTGCATGAGCTATTGCTAACTAGACAGTTATTTTTCAGTTCCTATGAAATATATTAATTTGCAGGTAACAAAAACTGTAGGGAAAGTATTAAATACTTTTGATGATATCCGTTCCAATATGTGAAGGTTGTGTTTATATATTTTATTATTAACAAAAATTATAATATATTTCAAATGCATCTAAATATATAATCAATTTACAAAACAGTATAGGGAAATTAGACTTTAACATTTGGACAAGCCTATGTAATATTCTATTTCTTTAGCTCTCACCTAGCTTACTTGTGATTTTTTAAATTTATTTTTATTGTTTGTTTACAATAGCTAACACATTGCATAATGTTGTCTTCATTGCAGTTCCGAGTACAAGATGTAGGCATGATTTCTTATCTAAACTTCATTAGTGCAGATCTTTCTTTTCATTACACAAAGAAAAAGTAGCTGTATATTTAGTCCAATAGTAGTGGATAGTTTTATTTTTTAATTTTTGTTACTTTTAATAAGAAATAACAATGTGACAGTTTCAAAACAAGAGCAAGTTAAAGCAAGACCTGTATAACAAAACATGCAACTTTTGTATCTCCCAAGGTCAGTCAAGTCCCCTCAGGATTTACTTTGAAACCATGTACAGTGCTTTATAGAACTGTTGTCAGTGTTAGCCATCTGGATGAGACAGAGTCATTGCTTGACCAGTTTGCTCTCTGTGAAAGCCTAAGAGAATGTTTCTCTCGAGGTGACTCTCCTTAGGTACACTGTACATCTTCAATGTCTTTCCTCTGTAGCCCCATAATCTCCTTGAACAGAAAATTTGGGAAACCACTGAGTTATAGGATGCTATAGCACAGGTTCTCTTATGTCCTGAGTCCTCACTGACCCTGAAAGGCTAGGGCCAAAATATTGTCAATCCTTGTATCCCTTCTTTTTCTCTAATTTTTGGTCTGTAAACTTATATTCCTAACCCTCCAGAATAAAAGCCTAGAGATACTATTACTCTATAACCTAGGTACTTGAACTTAACATCACTGTCTTTCTGAGTATCAAACATCTTAGACTTAACTTGGAGTTGGTGTTATCTACCAATCATTGATATTCTAATAAGTCTCTATAGCATGTGATAAAAGCAGTTACACATTTTTACACAGAAATTTAAAAACCTAAGCATATACAAAATTGAAGCCTGCTGCTTCTAATGTAACTTCAGTTACTGCCATACTCTCTCAAGTAAATGGGTGGTTTACATGAAAACACACAAAAAAGGTTATTAAATGAGAGTAAGAGACTAATAGTGGACAGTTTAACATCATTTAATTATTTCCTTTACAAACCTGACCCCACATCATTGGATGTCTTTTATTTCCTCAAGTTCTTTGTTTTTATTTTCACATCAGGGACTCTTCATATTATATTTACTTTGACTAACTGGTTTATTAAATTTAATTAACTTATTAAATAAATTGTCTTTACTCATATCCATTTTCCCTAAATCTCAGGACTACACTTGAGCCTCCTGTAAACTTCTCTTGAACTTATCTTTTTTTTTTTTTTTTAATTGGAATTAGTTGGTGCTTCTCTCTCAAGGTAATGACAGTTACAAAAACATGTGTATTTGCCATTCTTCTCATTATTTTACTATTTATTCCTAGAACTGGGCTTCCCACTGCAGTAAATTCATTTAGAATTATTTCATGGTCTTCTTCAAAGAATAATTCAAAGCATCTGAGCTTCAAGCAGCACTGCTGGTTATAATAAATGGAGGTTTTTATTTCAAATTGTAAATGTTTACGTTTACTTAATTTTCATTCTCCATACCAACCCATTCTAGTATAGGTTGAGGTGTTAGATACTTTGTGTGATGTGGCCTTGATGATACAGCATAAATAACTAGAAGCAAGTAGAGGCAGTAGCAGAATGAAGCAGAATCACACCCTTTGTCCTAGGGATGAGTGCAGAATGGGGAAGTGCATCGCCTCCTGCTCTGATGCAAATGTCGATATGGTCCCTTAATCATCCACACATGCACAGTGAGTCCTACAGGATGCATGTGTTCTTCCAGATACTCCTCAAGGCTATGGCTCTCAAGCCCTCTGAGGAGGCACTCCAGTCATGAAATACAAGCACTCAGTTTCCTCTGATGGATGAAATTTCATGTGGTTGGTTTGGGGCAGTTTAAGAGAATTGTAGACACAGAGGCACTTCCACCATGCCATACACATTTTCAACTTACTTACTATGGTGAAGAAACTTACCATTTTTACCAAACACACGTTCTCGAACAGAGCTTAGGGGGCGATTCAGAAAGTTCTGGCCCGTGTGAGTAAGGACTTCTCTGATTAAGGGCAGTCCACTTACAACCACTGCAGACAGGTAAATAAAGTCCATACTAACAAGGTTGCCATATTTCTTCACACACTGAAAAACAGTAAAACAATCTCAGTTGAATATGCACGTGTATATGCACCCAGGAATGGAGAGTTAGTATGTCAAAAGGACTTTAATGGAGGGATGATGGCTTTGTGTCAGAAGTAGCTGCATTATGGCTCTGAGGGACATAGTTCTGAGTTACTTCTCTCAATCAAGTCAAAGTCAATATACTTCAGGACTGAAGTTCCATTAAAAGTGTATTCATGGCTGGGCGGGGTGATGCATGCCTGTAATCCCAGCACTTGGAAGGCTGAGGCAGGAAGATCAGTGCAAATTCAAGACCAGACTGGGCTACAAAAGTGAGCTCAAGGCCAGCCTGAACTGCATAGTGAGACCCTGTCTCAAAAAGACAAAAAAAAAGTGTATTCATATCTTCAACTTGAGAACTGAATGAGTATCTATGTTAGAGAAGGCATCAGGATACAACTGCCCTAAAATAAATGGCATCCCTGACCTGACATATCCTAGAATCTAGTGAAGACAGAGAATTCAGCACAGTTCTGCTAAAGAAGTTGAGATATGTTTATCCCTGTTAGTGATGCAGCCTGAGAAGAACCCCCCATTCTCAGGATAGACTAGTCTATAGGAAGTGTACTGTCGGATGGAGGCAAGGACCAAGCTGTGCCTCTAGCTCTAGAGTTACCTCAGGTGTTCACTTTATGGTTTACCAGCAATGGGTTCCTGGAGCAGATACTCCACTTTCTGAGCCTTTGTTCCTCAGATGTAAAGGAAAAAAAATGTTTCTCTCCCAAAGCATTCAGTGGGGAAAAATGAGACCAGCAATGAGAATGTCTTTTTCCTTTCAGGAACATTGAGGCTGAAGACATTTATCATCAAATGAAATAGCTGTATCAGGTTTGCTTTCTAACTGTTAGACAATCAGAAGCCTGAAACTTTTTGAGTAGGAGAGCAGGTGTAATGTCAGCGGTACAGTCTGAACAACAGAACAATGCAGAGGGCACGAAAGAGCCATGTCTGAAGACTTCTTGGAAAATAAAAGGCCTATAGGGAAGCATAGACGGCAGCTCTACGGCCCCTCAGTGTCCACTCTTATTTCTAGTTCTTAAAGAACCATTAAACCAGTCTATGCTTCTTAGGAGGCTACAAGGGCTTCAGGACAAGGGAAAATTAAAAAGGGACACTTTGGAAGACAATAAAAACTCTTTTTGAATGTTTCCATATGAGAAGAGATGCTCTATTAGAAATTGTCCTGTGAGTTTGCACACGACTAATATTGGTGATGACCATTCCACAGGTCTACAAAACTTGAACCCTCTGCATATAGCAACCTGGGCAAGCACAAATGAACCCAATTACTAGAACCTATACAGAGGAGAGGGACATACCCTGGAGAAATGTGACAGTTAGGTTTCCACCATATGCTTACATGTGGAGGACCTAAACAAATGTTGGTCCTACTGGAATCTGGTGTAGGCTGGTTTTAAAGCTTTCCTACCCATTCAAAAAGGACTATTGAGGTAGTCCAGGCGCTTATAAAAGAAATTATGCCAGTATTTGGACTATCCCAGTCTCTCCAGAGTGACTATGGACTTTTTTTTTTTTAACCTCTCAAATAATTCAGGGGGTGACAGATGCTTTAAGGATAAAATGCCACCTCTATCCCAAGAGATAGCTTAGTTTGGGATCTGATTGTTATCAGTAGCACTCTTGAGGGTTGTAACATGCCCAAAACTGGACTAAGTTTGAGTGCTTTTCAGATGTTACCTGGAAGGCCATTTCTGTCCTCTGATTTGATATTAGACCCAGAGATGATGAGATATTTTATTTTTATCATTTTTTAAAATTTTAATGAGAAAGAAATAACAATGAGACAGTTTTAAAACAGATCAGTAGGACAGCCACAATAACCAATACAATACATATTGTCTTCACAGTAGTCATTGAGAGTACAAGATGCAGACATAACTTTTCTAAACACTATGAGTACCAATATTCCTTCTCATTGAACTAAGAGAAAGTAGTTGTATGTATAATCCAATAGTCCATAAAAATAGTGGGTTATCAGCAGAACTGGCAATGTCAGAAGCTGTGGACTTGATCCTTTTACAGTTCTGCATATTAACCTGGCTTTACCTTTTATATCTCATGGTTAAACTTTTCTGCTGGTTAAGAACAAATTAAAGTAAGACCTATATAACAAAAAATGTAACTTTTGTATCTGACAAGATCAGTAGAATCCCCTCAGGATTTACCCTGAAACCATATACAGTATTTTGTAGAACTTCTGTCAGTGTCAGCCCTCTAGATGAGTCATGGTCAGTGCTTGACCAATTTACTCTCTGTGAAAGCCTGAGAGAATGTTTTGTCTCTAGGTAATTCTCCTTAGGCACACTATATATCATTGATCCCTTTTCCTTGTGACCCCATAATCTCCTTGACTAGAAAATTTGGGAAACCACTGAGTTATAGGATGTTACAGTACAGGTTCTCTTGTATCCTGTGTCCTCATTGAACTTGAGGAGCTAGGGCCAAAATATTGGCTATCCTTATGAGATTCTTACAATAAGTACCTTGTCAATCTGGACCAAGTCTGGCAGGTTATCCAAGTGTTTGGGCACTGCCAGCTTGTGGCCCTAGGTGACCACTAGTGTCAACTCCAGAGACTAAGTGCTCATGAAAACCTCAAGAGAGGGAATATCCGCAAGTCAGTTAAAGCCAAAGTGGAAGGGCTCATATTGAGGGATCCTATGATACCCACTGCAGTAAAGGTGGTAGAGATAGATAAATGAATTTAGCTTTCTAGATTAAAGCTTATCCCACCTAAACTGTCTGACATCGAAGATCACTCA
Organism: Myocastor coypus; assembly: GCA_004027025.1. Taxonomy (NCBI): domain Eukaryota; kingdom Metazoa; phylum Chordata; class Mammalia; order Rodentia; family Myocastoridae; genus Myocastor; species Myocastor coypus. The sequence goes on from PVJA010012873.1 coordinate 17,685, forward strand.
AAAGGAGAAAGCTGCTCCTGTGGGCCTCTGGAAAACTTCAGATTTCTCTTGAAATAATAAGACTTTAGTGCTGCCACAGATAAGTAAAAGAAGATCTTGCTAATGTCATGGCTGTCAGACTTTTGACAATTTATCTGACATACATCCCTAACATACATTTTTCTCCATAGGAAATACAGAAATCCAACCTGCTCCTCACATTGGGGCTAATAATAATGTTTCTCCCACCAAACAGGCAGCTTGATGGTCACTAATTCTCTCATTTTCTAGAACATTGTTCTCTCTCCAAATCAGTCAGACAGCTATAGCACCCAAGGTAGTCAAAGAGAACATAATCCCCAGTAGGTAGGGTCTACAGCTCCTCCCAGCTTGAGCTGTAGAAGACAGGAACCTCCACTTTTTTAGCACCCCATAATGAATTATGGGATTTATATCTCTAAAGGAAATGAGACAGGACATATGGCATGGCTTAGGCTGCCTAGAGAGACAGGCTTGTTGGAATCCCAGGATCTACTCAGCAGTGCCTGTCAAGACCTCATATGTAGAGATTCTTGTGGGTTCCCAGGAGGGATGGATGGCATAAAAGAGAGGGGATACCACAAGGAGTTCACTGTCATGACTCTTCATGTTATCCCTGCATAGTCAGTGTGCAATTTTATTTTTGTTTTTCACTTTTGTTCAGTTTATTTTTTCTCTGAAGATCTAGTTTCTCCTTTACCCCTGCTTTTCAAACCTTGTCCTAATTTTTGGCTTGCCATGTTCAATTTTTTTCTTTGAGGGGAGTAGGACCTACAATATGTTTAATAGGCATGCCACTTCTAAAGGGATTGCACAACAACTCACCCATTTACATTTCCCCTCTCCATGGGATATGACTCATATATGATGACAATGGTGTAAGGCAGAAGCAGCAACCCAGAAGGCGCTGGAGTTTGGATGATGTGGTACAAAGCCTCCCAATCCTAGATTTCATGCCTGTGTCTGAGCATTTTATTATAAGAATTTTCTCTCCTTTTATATCATTGTATTTTGAGGTCTGTGTATCATAAGGAACTTAATTTATACAGTGTAGGTACCGCTTCAGTCCGATGAAATTCTTGTTTAAATACACGTTCCTATCATCAACCATGTGGCTATGGTGGCAAATGCTTGGAAAATGGGAGAGGGAAAGGAGTGAGGTTGCTCACATGCTGTACAGTCTGGTTTTGGCCCTTACTCTCACTGTACCTTAGCACATGACCGCCCCCACTAAAAATTTCTTATTTATTTTCCAGACTTAGCTAATTACCAAGCAGGCTTTGAAAGTACAGCCAGTGTTTTCAGTGCTCTACAAAAGTTTATCCCCAGGGCTTTCCATGAGTAGTGATACCATCACAGGATAAAGATTTAAAAATAGCTGTTACAAAAGTGTTTTCCAATAATTACAAACATCACTGAACAATAAAAAACTAGAAATTCTTACAAAAGATATAGAGAAATAAAAAAAAAAAACTAAAGGATCTTTTTTTATTTATTTAATTTATTTATTTTCTTATTTCAGAACTTTTGTTTTTGTTTGTTTATTTTTTATTTTTTTTTATGGCCGGCTCAGCCTGCCCTTAGGGCAGGGCTGGCGCAGCATGTGGTGCCGGGGATCAAACCATGGTCCCTGCAGCCGCCTAAGGTTTCCTAAGCAGGTGCTTTAGACCACTGAGCCATCCTGCCAGGCCCCAAGGATCTTTTTTTTAGAATAAAAACTAAGGGGCTGGGGAGATAGCTCTGTGGCAAGTGCAAAGTTGGGAGTTTGAACCCTGGTCCTGCAGGAAAAAAAAAAAGAACAAAAACTATACTAATCTAAATAAAAAGCTGAAAAGAAGTCCTCCTGGCATAGATAATATCAGAAGAGTCAGCGAAACTGAAGAGAGATCAGCAGAAAGTAGTTAAGCAAAAGTCAGTTGGAAACAACAAGCACTGAACCACAGGAATCTGGAGTCCAGAACCTGGAGCTCTAACATTTGTGCCCCCAGGAACCAAAGGTCCTAGAAAAGGAAGAAACTGAAGGAGAGAGAGAGAGAGAGAGAGAGAGAGAGAGAGAGAGAGAGAGAGAGAGAGAGAGAAGAAAGAAAGAAAGAAAGAAAGAAAGAGAGAGAGAAGAAAGAAAAAACCGGCTGAGATGACCTGTTATAGCTGTTATAGATCTAGGTTTGTTTAGAGCTAAATATTCCCCGGCAGTCTCATGTGTTCACAAGTGGTCTTGTGGAAGATGATCAGATTATGGAAGCATTATAGTTGACCTCTGATTAGAGGTGGGGCTGGGTCTAAGGAGAGGTCACTGTCCCTGTGACACAGAGGGTAATACCACCTTCCTCACTCTTCCTTGACTCCCCTGCTTCATTTCTCTCCCAGTTCCCTCTGCTGTGATACCATAACTTGGAGGCAGATGGGTAAGGTTAGAGAGCTCTAAAAATCCAAGCCAAAATAAACGTTTAGGTTTTGATTTATATATTGTGTGCCTTGACAAGAAAAGTTTCTGAAACGTGCCCAATTTGGCAAAGGATAAATCTTCAAATTGAAGAACATAAACAATGTAAAATCCCTCCAAAGCCCCCGAATTATCACAATCAAATCTATGAAACAATGAACATTCCTTAAAAAAACAGGCAGAGAAACAAGTCAGTGTCTATTGGGACTAAGAATTTAATGTACACATCCTCATCAGCTCCTGATAGGTAAAAAGAAGCAAAGCACTTAAAAATCATGAAAAAAAAATTGGTCAATCTAGAAATTTATGCCCATTGAAGACAGACTTCATAAATAAAGGTGAAATAAAGATACTTTTCAATGAAAGAAAATTAAGATAATTATGCTCTATATTAATGACTGCAGGAGGTTATTGAGATCAGAGAGAAAATTACAAACCAGAATTTTCCTAAATAAGGAAAGAGCAATGGAATGGTAAATAACCCATAAACACAGTACGTTATCATTTTCCTCTTGAGTTTTTAAATTACATTTGACATTTATAAGCAAAATTATAATGTTTCGTGTGGCTCTCAGTGCATTTAAAGATAATGTTAAAGTCATTTATTAGGTGGCCATGATAGATGGACCTAAATTGTCTGTAACATAACTTTGCCATTGCCTGCAGCGAAAGTGCTGACAACAGTGAAGTCCACCGAGCTGTATCTTCTTCCTTAGAGCAACCACGAAACACAAAAACAAAGAAAGAAATGGGGGAGGGAGGACATCCACTCAGATTCCAAGACAGTATGGCTGGATGAAAATTAATTATTTGGGAAATGTTCACATGGCCCACCAGAAGACAGGAAAGGGAGGAATGGACACTACAGCAAGAAACTGGAAGGAAATTATTCAGTGAAAGGCTTAAAGCAAATATAACTATTAAAAGAGAAGTACAACTTTCAATTATAAAGGACATAGATAGACATAATTTAAAGAACAATTCAAGTATATACTGCCTACAAGAATTCATTTCAAATATGAAGATGTATGTATGCTAAAAAAAGTTAAAAGAATGGAGAAGCACATACCATCCACATGCTGATTTAGATAATTAGAATGGCTATATTGTATAAGTTCAGACAAAGAAAGCTGCCAGGGCCATGAAAAGACATAACAAGGCGCAAGTATCCACACACTGAACAGCTGTGACAATCTTAAATGAGTAACACATGAAATGATCAACTGCCAAATATATGAAGAAAAACTCCTGGAACTAAATGCACAATAGACCATGCACCATGCACCATGGAGTGGGGGCTTCAGCATTTTGTCCTCAGCTGATGGAATTAAAACATAAAAAGCCAGCAAGGGTATTGAAAAACTAGACAGTAGTTGTTATCTGGTAAGAGCTTACTGAATTATGGGACCCTCTGCTCGCCAGAGTAGAATACTCAGCCTGCAAAGCACATGCCACACATGCGTTAGGACACACTATAACTTAGGTCCTCAAATCAATCTAACTACATGTAAGAGAACTGAAAACATGAGACATACATTTTAACTATAGTGTAATCAAAGTGCAAATAAACAAGGTAAAAGGAAAATCTCTATATATTTGAAAATCAGCAACACTTTCCTCCAAGGAGGGCCCAGGCTTAGGGGTCCATATATAAAATTCTGGGTGTCTGCTCTGTAGATGGCAGAACCTGCCTTTCTGTACTGGAAGGCACAGGCAGGGCATCCGAAGCAAGGGGCGCAAAGACTCCTCGTGAGCCTTCGCTGAGCCATGTTCATTGGCCCCGCCACTGTGTAACTGTGTAACCACCTCTCTGGTGCTCTCAGCAAGAGGCCGAGGAAACCTGCTTAAGAGGTAACTTTTGACAGAACTTCCAAGGCTGGGAGCTCCGGGCAGTGGAATCTCTGGCTGGAGAGCCAGAAGTGGACAGAGGCTTCTCTCGGATGGCTGCTGAAGGAATCTGAACACATTGGCACGGAAAGAGACTTTCAGGATGACTTTGGTAAGAGGACAGTGCAGGGGAAGAGACTGGATGTCTGGATCGTGGAAGTGTGGAAGGGAGCAGCCCAGAGTGACGTTTTAGGTGGCAATGTCACCGTTTTACCTATCTAGAATGGGAAAGAAAATACATTTTAAAGGGACAATAATACAAAAAAGGACAAAGTTACGCTACAAGTAAGCCATTTCAATTTTTAAGAAACTAAAGCACAATGAAATGATCATAATACCGAAACAGTAAACCTTTCAGTATATTACAGCACCAGGGAGGCAGATAGATGGATGAGACGAGTTACCGGAAGGAAGATGAAACCGAAAGCAGGGTTCTAGCGGGTTCCCAGCGGTCCTTGTTATGCGGGCCCGGTGGGGGTGAGGACGCGGCCAGCCTCGCTCTGGCCCCCTACCTGCTGAAGCATCCGCTGAGACTTTTCAAAGTCCATGTAGTAGAAGTTTCCCACGAAAGGCAGGCGCCAGGGCCCGGGAGGGAAGTTCTTTGGGCGCCTCCTTTTGAGGAAGTCGGCAAGGAGTAGAAAGGCAACAGCGCCCAGGAGGAGAGTGCGGAGGTCTACGGCGCCCCAGAGGACGGCCACCAGGGAGCCCATTGCCTCCAGCATGCCTAGGACCTGCGCTGGGACTGGCAAACAGGGACAGGGTCTGCACAGAAGGGATCCCGGTGCCCTAGGCCCGCCCACCCCGTTCCACGCCCCTACGCTGTGCTCCGCCCTCCTCCAGCTGTGCATTGCCACGCCTCACTCCCAGGTCTGTCAGTTCACTCAGGTGAGCTAAGCCTTTGCTGAAGCTCTGGACAGCAGCAAGGGTCTCTTCATCCCTGTGAGAACCCACGCCCTTCCTGGAAAAGGCCAGAAAGGAGGGCTTTTTTGTTTTTGTTTCTTTAAAGAAAATCTCCTCCTTCTCCCTCTCCTCTCCCTCCTCCCCTCCTCCCCCTCCTCCCCCTCCTCCCCCTGCTTATAAAACCCATTTTCTTCCATATCTGTGGTTCATGGGCTTAGATTTGCTTGCATCCCAGCATGAGAGTACTGCATTATTGGAGCCGGAGTTTTCAGAGCGTCCTCACACCAGGCCTGCAACCTCTCTGGCAAACAGCCGCTCTAGAGCTGCCTTGGGCTCTTATCAGGCAGGTGGCCCACTCTGCTCTTCACCTAAAGGGCTTCATTTTCACAGATGATTCCTTTGAGCCCTGACTTCAGTTGAACACGCACTACACGTGGTAAGGGAATTCCTGAGAGACTAAAAGATGCGCCAAAGGAAGGCTTCTATTTGAGAGCACTTTAAAGAAGAGAAAAGAATTACATCAACTCTTCCCGCGTTGTGCGAGGTCCCTAGTAAGTGGTTGTTAACGGTGGATGTGAAGCTCCTCTGTGCACAGCCTGTAAATTCAGTGCCATGATGGGGTGTCTCCTGATGATGTCCATGTTAGGGAACACAAGGCAAGATGCAAAATTCTCGAAGACTGCAGGGTGCATGTGTATGCCAAGCAGGAGTGCACAGACTGCTTTAAAAATCTTTTAATGAAAAAATAATAAAATAAAAAATAAAAAGCCGGGCATGGTGGTGCACGCCTGTAATCCCAGCACTTGGGAGGCTGAGGCAGGAGGATTGGTGCGAGTTCGAGACCAGCCAAGGCCAGCCTGAACTGCACAGTGAGACCCTGTCTCAAAAAGACCAAAAAAAAAAAAAAAATCTTTTAATGAAAAAAACAAAAGAGAGAATTGGAATTTTACTTTTCCAAGTAAGGGTTAGGGGGATTAACCAGGATTTAGCATGTGTCCTACCAGTCCTCGTGTTCCTGTTTTACTACAGTTGTTATGCAGTCATGGGCTATTTTGATAGTTACATGAAAACTTTATTCGACAACTGTGTCTTAAATTTTCTTGCCCCTCATCCCACATTATTATTCTGATTTATGCATAATACATTTAATTCATTTTATTTGATAGTTAGGCAATTATGTATTAAAGCACAGTCTTTTGCTTGTTCCTAATCAAATAGACATTTTGATTACCTCTTTCTCTTGTTTTTAATTAAAACTTATGCTAGAGATGATTGACTTTATAATTATAGGTGTAATTAGAAATTTTCCAGGAGCATGGTGGCACATGCCTACAATCCCAGCACTCAGGAGGCTCAGGAAGGAGGATCACTGCAAGGCCAGCTGGGGCTCCAAAATGAGTTTAGTAGCTAAACTGCATAGTAAAACTGTCTAAATTAAAAAAAAATATATAGAGGTTCTCATCTTCTTTGGGAAACAAAGATATTTTATTAGAAATTATTTACAAAGCACAAAAGTCTTTTGGGGCTGGGGGAATAGCTCAGTAGAAAAAGCTACTGCTTGGCAAATGCAGGGTCCTGAGTTCAATCCCCAGTAAGCCCCTTAAAAAAAGTCTTTGAACATTTTTCTATGCTATTATACAGAAATAAAGAAACTTTTATTCAAGAAAAATCTACTAAGTCCTAATGAAAGGAGCTGCAGTCTAAACTGTACCTTCTTCCCATCATCCATGCCAATTCAGTACAAGTTCGATTATACATGTGTATCAAGAATATTTCTCCTAACTTCTAAATCAAGAATACAGTGTCTCCCTGAGAGCGACAGACAAGCAGGGTTCTTATATTCCCAGGGAGCTTCTATTTCCCATGCAGCTCCTCACTAGGCAACAGTGCCTGAGACATCCAGAGAAATCCTCTTCCTTCAGCTCCCACTGCGTGCAGTAGCATTACCTCGGGCCTGCAGGCTGAGTATAGTGGGCCACTCTGGCTTCATCCCATTTGTTCACAGAAGAGATGTCCCTATTAGGAGAGGTTAATCACGAGCACCAGACAGCTGCCCAATCAATAGATATTATGGGGTTAAATCAATCCAAAGGGGAGGAGGTGCATGAAACAGTAGCTAAAATATAGCGAAATGAAAGATTTCATTGGTCAAGGAAGGAAAGAAGACTCTTCCTGGGGTCAGAAAATCGAAGACCAGCCTCAAGGGCTAACAGAGAAAGATCCAAAATTAATATGATCACATCACGAAAGATTGTATTTCCTGGGATATGTTGAAAACAATGGGACAGTCAGCAGGAAGTTAATGGAGATTAACAAGCATGCTACACACAAGAAGGTGGCTTACTAGAGAAAACACGAGCCTGGAATTTAGCTCAGGGGCACAAGTGCCTGCCCAGCAAGTGCAAAGTCCTGAGTTCGATCCCTGATTAAAAAAAAAAAAAAGCCGGGCGTGGTGGCGTACGCCTGTAATCCCAGCACTTGGGAGGCGGAGGCAGGAGGATCGGTGCGAGTTCGAGACCAGCCTGGGCTACAAAAGTGAGCTCAAGGCCAGCCTCAACTGCATAGTGAGACCCTGTCTCAAAAAGACAAAAAAAAAAAAAAAAATGAGAGTTGGTGAAAGAAGACCTTGTAATCATCTAGCTTCCTGTTGTCTTGGTGTGCACACCCAGTCTGTGCCAGGAGGAACAAGGACAAAGTTTGCAACTGTGAGATAAAGAGACTTCAATAAATTCATCAGACCAACCAAGTCATTAAGGATGCAGTCAACAAGAAATCATGGAAGGGCAGGCAAGTTCAGTAATATAAGTGCTGTATAATCTAAGGTGCATAATTTAAAAAAAATAATTTGACATGCAAAGAAATAGAATGACGTGATTCCAGGAAAGAAAGGAAAACAGGAAACTGAAACTGCTTTTGAGAGAACACAGGTGTCAGATGTGGGACAGAAAATAAAACAACTTAGTTATAAGCATGTCTAAAGAATAGAAGGACGTATGTGTAGGAAAGGAAAGGAGAGGAGAGGAGAGGAAAGGGTTCAACAGAGATAATCAAGTAAGATTTTAAATATGCAAAGCCCTGGAATTTGTACATTGAAAATTATATAACAGCTGAAATTTTGAAATGTTTCTAGAAGCTCAAAATATTTAGATTGGAAGAGGAAAGAATCAGTGAATGCAATGATTAAATTTTTCTCAATCTGGGTGGGTCTTCTCTACAAATGTTTGTAACTCTGCCCATTTTTCAGCACTTCATTTCAGAAGAATAACTGTTGCACTGATTGTCAATACTGTCTCTCTTCAGAAATCTCATTTCCTAGTCTGTTTCTCTGAAGTTGCTGGAGTTCCTCTGTAAACGGTTCCTCTGAGGTTTCCTCCACCAGTTCCACTACAGCATCACTCTATCTGCAAGCCTATGGTGACATTAGTCACATGGCCAAATGAGGGCTCAGGTGCCTCTGCACAGCCTTTAAAGTCTGTGTAATTTTAAGCCTGCACAATTTTAGGCTACACTTTCTTCAGTGTCCTTCCAGACATTGTCCCAGGATTTCTCAACTTGCTCCACACAGGAAAGCATGTTGTAATAGTTCTTCCTGAACTACTTAAGGGTCAAATCTGAACTGAGACCATTGGAAACATTTCAGGAGCAGTTCCTTGGAACATAGTTTCTTAAATGCAGCTATAAACTCCTTGTCTCTAAGCTGTAGTAGGAGTGCTGTGTTAGGTGGGAGGAGCTCAACTGAAAGTCATGGGAACTCTTTGGCCAGTTCATCCACTCTCGTGAGTGAGCAGGAGCTCAGTCTTGGTGAAGAGAGTCTTGAGCAGTAAGCCTTTCTCTTCTATATATTTTTAAATAATAAGAAAGGAAGCCTCCCTGATCTACTCAAGACAACGTACTCATTATGCAGGATTTTGTGTTACATCTCCACTCTCCACATGACCCAGAGTTTATTATTCACGGCTTTATAGTTTCTGAAGACTGTAGAGCTCTCAGAGTGATAACAACAAGAAAGAATTTTTTTTCACCTTTCACATTGGCTCATAGTAATAAGATCAAACTTCAAAGGCTTCTACCCTGGCAGTTTCTTCTCCTCCTGAGCATTTACGTTCTCCTAAGCATTTTCTTCCAGAAGAGTCCAGTTTCATTAGAGTTAAAAACTTGTTGAGAACAAAAGCCATTCCTCTGGGTCATTATTTTTAAATAGTGTATGTCATTTTCAGAAGGTCTTTTATCGGGACTGGGTACTTCACCATAACTACTTATTCTATGAACCCCAGTTCTCATTTTAACATTGTGAAACAATCCTTCACTGCTATGGAGACTTCCAGCAGTATCACTTATTGAGAGATCATCTTTCATGAGATCTGCATTAAAAGCCCTAGCATTTTTCTGTAGATTATAAACTCAGATAGATTATAAGCTGCCATCTACCCTTTCTTTATCCATACTAGTAATAGCCTTTCTGCATTGTCTAAAACCATTAATCATAACTTACTAATTTGAGTAACATCTTCAGCAACACTAGCTTCCTTATACAAATGGTAGAAACTGGGTCACGGGGCTTAATTGCTAAATGCAGGTACCTCTGCTCTGTTAGAAAAGCATAGTTCTCTAAAGTCAAAATACTACTACCACAGCTGAGGTAGCCAAAGACACAGCTGCTGACACCCCTTGTTCCACACCAATAAATCTGCCAACCTTACAGATCAAACAGTTCCCTTAACTGGTAAATTTTATTGGTATTAGAGGTATTTGACCTGACTTCCATGGTCCTACTCAGTTTCTGTGCTTGCCTCAGGATTCCCTTCCTTTGTTTGGAAACCAAATAAATATGGACTGCCTTCAGTAGGTTGTGCTTTCACTCCTGGATTTCTCATCTTCCTGGATGTCCCACAAATCATACTACTGATCTTACTTATTTAAGCAATTTGCTGTCCACTCATTTGGAGATTGGGGATAGGCCAAGACCTCAACATATGAATCTTTTCTCTTTAAGATTGCCAAGGCAGTGAATTTTTACTTGTTGAACATATTAGCAAGATTAGTCATAAAAACATCACTCTCCTATTTCTCTACAATGTCATTTTTATTGCAGTTTCTTTTACTTTCCCTTCCTTTCTTAATTTCCTTTGAGGGCTATTGCATAGCCCTCATTCTATGAAGCACTCAGTGAAATCATGTCCATGAAAGTGTGCATCTGTTCTCAGATTGATGCTGATATATTTCTCTGTCATCATGAGTCTTTATTTACAACCACAAGAAAGACTTACATTTGGGTCATAACTCAAGAATTTGGTTGTAAGTTAAACCTAAATTTGTGATTGTTTTTTATATTTTTATTACACCTTAAATCTTGGGTCAAATTGCTATTCAACTCTAGACTTGGTAATCATTTAAGGATAGTGGATCTGAAACTATTAATAAAAGTTTAATTACCCTAAAGTTTATTTAATCTCTTTCCTCTCCTGTCCTGTCAAAACTAATGACCCCAAGATAAGGATAAGATATTGCCATATTTATAGAACATTTATGACCAAAGATTATAAACAAAGTTTCACAATTTCCTGTTCAGTATCACTAAATGCTATATAGAAGTCCCTGGTCATAAAGCCTTTTCTAATCTAGGGCTATTATTTTTCTCTTACCTGGGGATTAAAGGTCTTGTACCCTAGGCTGAGTGAAGATGATGTTTGTAGGTGATTTGCTCCCACATTGTTGGGCTTGCTGGCTTTCCAAACAATCTTATCTTTGCCTCAGATTCTCATCCTCGATCCTATGGCCATCTTAAGCCATGAGTTTCTTTCCATAATCACTTTATAAAAAAATAGAACTTTTCAGGTTACATAATTTCAAATTAAGCTTTATTTGATACTAATTCTCTTCCAGCTTAAATGTGGAACCTTTAGAAATATTTCAAAATTTTAGCTATTGTATAATTTTCAGTATCGAAATTCCAGCGTCTTTCGTATTTATAATCTTGACATTCTGTATTGAACCTTTTATTTTACTTTATAATCATGTGTCCTTTTGATTTTTAGATGAGCTTATAACTAAGTTACTACATTTTGTTATTCTCCTATAGCAGAAGATTCCCCCCCCCACACACACACACACAGTGCATGATAATTTCTGGGAGAGACGAACATGACAAAAACAGAGTTTAATCCAGCTAGGCCAGCCACCAAACACTTCCCAACCAGTAAGTCAGGAAACATTTGGCCCCATTCTTTCTTTGGCTCCTGATAACTTTTTGGTTTCTAGGGCAACAACAATGGGCTGTTACTATGGTAAGTTATTGGCCAGTAATAGGAGTTTATGATAATATATGATGTAACACACATTTTGCAATTAGTTTTGTTTATCCTCTTACATCTCTTTTATGTTTACAATATCTTAACAAAGATGGGGGAAGGAATGAGGCAGTACAGCTGTCTCCTATCTCTACGATAGGTTAGAGGCTGGGCTGGCCGAATAGCTCAGCAGACTAAAGTGCCTGCTTAGGCAGATGCAGGGACTGGAGTTCGATCCCTGACACTACAGCCATGCCAGCCCCACCTCTGGAGTGCCTTGAGATGGCCACTGAGACTGGATGTGGTGGTGTGCACCTGTAATCCCAGCACTCAGGAGGCTATAACAAGAGGATTACTAAGAGTCTGGTGTATGTAGTAAGACCCTGTAGACCTCGTACTAAATACGTTTTTAAAAAGAAAAAATGATAGGTCAGAGGCTGAGCTGGACCTACTCTGACCAGGATAAAATTAACACATTCAGAGATGCCATCCCTTGCATTCCTCCATGACATATTTTTTTGTCTAAGAAAGAGTCATAAGATGGCAGCCTATTTTCTGTGAGTGTCATAGCTATTATATCACCTCTTTCTCTCTTTTGCATCATGATTTAGTTTGTCTCTCAAGTTTTTTTGCATAAAAGCCACACTCTTTCAACTTTGATTAACACCCAGTCAATGGGTGAAAAGTTATGATACAGTTCACTGTAGTCCCTTTAGAGTCCTTTGTAGCACCCGCAGTTACTATTGCAGGTTCAGAGACCAAATTTTTTGTAATCCTTCCAGTATTGGCACCAAGGGTTTTATCATCTCTCTAGAGGTCTTAGTTTTTGTTGGCATGGCTCCTTCTATCTTTAGTAGGTGCAAATAAGCACCAACAAATATTATCTGTTTCCAACTGTAGGCTGGATTTTACTCAAGTCCACTTCAATGTCTTTAAAAGGATCTGTCCCCTGTCAATGAACACCTGGCTCATGCTGTGGATGAGAAACCGGGTTGTTATTAACACAAGTCTCACAGTTACTGACTACTGAGTCACACAGGATCGAAATTCTGGATATATAAAAGTAGTGGCCAAGCAGTTTTGCATAGCTGTCTCGCCTGAATGGATTTCGTTATGCAGTTCTTGAATCACAAAATGTCTCATGTGTTTTTCCTGGCAACATTTGCCATCTATTTCTTTTTCATGGCCCTTCTGATTTGGCCCATGCTAACTCAGAATCGGAAAACTCACATGGCTGACGGAGTGGTGCCACCATGACCTGTGCTTTTGGCAGCAGATCTCCTACAGCTGCTCATTTTGCTGATAAATTAACAGCCCTATTACCTCATGCCTTGAATGAATTATAGTAGTCATTACTTCATGATTTGACTTTCGTGGACTCACTGTTTCATGAGTTTTCAAAAAATATTAACCTAATTTATCTATCACAGATTTTTCCCTATATCATGGAGTTTTGCAGTACTGTATAAAATACCTGTTGTTACAGTTACAAATGTTTGTGAGCTTAGAAAATAGTTAAGTGGCAGGTTATATAGCACAAGTACAGACTGCAAAATTATGGAGGCTCTAATCCAACATAATTGAATCGCCAAAACAACATCTTATCTTCCAAGTGACCACTTCCTTCTTCTTCCCCACTCTAGCCCTGGGTACAACTTCCTTTTAAGTCTCCCACTCAAGTAGGTCAGTTTCCAGTCAGGTCCTTGGGTGTCACTAAACCTGCCTGTCAAATTCTATCCATAGGACAAGTTCATAAAGTTTTATCCTCTCTGTCTCAGGTCAGAGGATCTGCCCCTCTCTCTGCCCTCCATCCTCTCCACATCTCCAGTGTTAATAAATGCTTCCTCTCACCCTTATTCCTGCTTCTCTGCTGCCCCGCCACCACTGGCATTGCAACTGCCACTAAAACCTGACATTAAGAATGTTAACAATGTTTTTCAAAGTGTAGGAAAGCTTTATAAGAGTGTGGGAAGAGCTTATGGACCTTTAAAATAAGTGTAAACTACCTACTTTGCTGATTTTCACTTATTGCAGGGGTGTCTGGAAGTAACTTCTGAGATAAGTGAGGGACCACTGCATCTTGTTAATGTCCACAGCAGTGTATTACCACCACTTGAGTGGTCAACCATATGGCTTGTAACAAGTTCAATATCTCTTAAGAATTTTTAAAAGAATGATTTAATCTTTTATTTATGTATGTATTTATTTGGTATAGGCTCTCACTATACAGCTCAGACTCATAGTGACACCCTGTCTCAGCCTCCCCAGCACTGGGAGAGAGAAAAGGAGTTAAGATCATCAGAAGATGAAGTGGCAGCTATGGTGGGTCTGGGCTGCTGCCGTGGACGTAGTGGCAGAGGCAGTGGCTTTAGTGGCAGCCAATTCATGAGGTGTCACAACACTTGGGATGAGATGGTCATTTTCCTCTGGGTATCATGTCAAAATAGTAGGCTTTGACCCTTAAGACCTGTCCCTAATGAACAGAACACAAGCAGGGATTCCACATACACAGATTTGAGTACTGAGGCAATATATGAACTGAACAAAGCCAGGAGGCTTCCTGGTTACTACTTCCCCTACCCCACTGGGTGCAGGCCTTCATGATGTCAGTCATGCTGCTCTTGCAAAAATTCCTTCATGTAAAAAGAGTTTTCAGTGGTGATAAGTGGGGCTATGATCGAAGATGTGGGATTGAATCCATAAGCACGTTGAGCTTTGTTTTGTTGTCAAAAATTTGAACAAGTTGCTGCATGGATGGAGGATCACCAGGTTCCAGCTTAGACCACACAGGTACATCATTTAAAGTTATCTCAAATGCACCTGTTGACATACAGTAGTTCTCAAACATACTGCTCAAGAAGAAAACCATCATACATCCATAGACCTTATTTTCTTGGCCCCACTGCCAGATGTGAGGAGCCTGCATGCCACAGAAAGCAAAGGGATCCTTGCCAACAATCATTAAGACTATTAATACTAGTTTGAAGATTGACAGGAAAGATGCTATGTGTCTATAAATTGGTTGAAGGAAGTAACTCTGTCTTTCAATTCGGATGTCTGGGTACTTCTGGCTAATAACCCTCATGTACTCCTCAAGCACCTGCCTATCACCTCAGTACACATAAATCTGGAACTTGCTCAGCGATCCTGTGGCATACTACATCTTCAGTCTCTTGCTGTGCACGCTGCCCAGATTGGCCAAGGCCTCGCTGCGGACCTCTGTGGATGCTGCCACTAGAACCAGCAGCACAAGCCTCATCTTCTCCCTTACTAATTTAAACTTTAGACTGGTTCAGTTCAGAACAAATGCAGAGGCAACCCTTGACTGCAGAAACAACAAACATCCCAGGAGCTCTCGTCAGGGAGAAATCGTAAAGCTCACAAGCTGAGCTAGGGCCCTCAAAACAGAAACCAGTCTGCTTGGAGATCAAGAGGAAAGTGAAAACCCAGTGATATCTTACCCAGCAGGAGAGTATGATTCTGTGGCAGAGTGATACATGGCCATTGCCTCCAGCCCTCGGCCACTCCTGCATGGTTAGCTGAATTCAGCTCTGGTGCCAAAGCCCATCAGAATCAGCTTGCATGAATGGAGGCCAGGGAATCCACCAACATGAAGATCTTATCTGTGGAAAATCTCACTGGGAAGCCTCCAAATGAAGTGGCATGAAATCATTTTTAGGGGAGAAGAATTTGGGAAAAACAGAGTTAAATCCAGTTAGGCCAATCACCAAATGCCTCCTAAACATCAAGTCAGGAAATGTTCGGCTCCATTCTTCCTTTTTCTTGGATCAATTTACTTATTTTACAGCCCTCATACCTTGTAGTCAGAGGGTATGATTGTCTATCAGACTGGATATTCTTATGGATGTCAGATGCTTTTCTTTTATCATGTTGCAGGGTAACATGATAAAAGTGGTTGGTGTGCTTTTTGCTCTCCATCTTTGATGTCTTGAGAAGCACTTGACTGGCTTTAGGTTTCTAGGTAGAGTTAACACTTTGGAAAGGTCATGACAATGCACTTCTCAGGGCTGATGCTTCAAGTTTTCCTAAGTCACAATGTGGAACTCACAAGGAATTGCTGACACTCATCTTGAGTGGGGATTAGATGATGCCATCTGACCAGATAGAAAGCAGAAGGCTCTGGAGAGAGGATCTCTGTGACTAACTTCAGAAAATGGCTAACTGGAACCAGAATAGTTGGCTAGAAGTAGACAAATCTGGAGCCAGGAGTAAGATATAGGTGTTGGTAGCACTGCAGCAGCCAACAAGGATGAGAAGGTGGAATTCACAGGAAAAATGAAACTCCTTTCTTTTCTGTTTCTTTTTCATTCTTTGACATGCATAGAAAAACATGGTTTCCTTTTTAACTCAATAATCTCAGAAAAGCATTTCTTTCATGCAATACGGATCTGTGAATTTTGACTAATTAGTTTACATCTCTGTATATCTACATAGCTTGTGTGTGCTTGAATGATAGTGCTACATAGGTGAGAGCACCTCAAAGAAAGACCATTCTGATGCATGCCTGGCCACACCCTACTTAGGTGTGACTTAGCTAAGGAAGGTTCAAGGCCTCCATTATGCCATTGCATGATTGCCAAGGAACCACAGTTGAGGGCCCAAGCAGCCATGACCGGTGCTTGCCAGTGTTGTTGCAGAGACGGAGCAGCCTATTGCTTATGTTTTCCATTCCATTCACTCCAGATTCATCAGGCAGGTCCGGAGAAGGCAAGCACTCCAACACCTTTACCTTGAGAACGGACCTGACTAATGAGTGTTGGTCAGAGTCTCCTCTGCTTGAGCTGAGCAGGACTGACAAACACACTGAGATGTCCCCAGGAGCCTTAGCAGGTAGGTGGGCAGGCAGAGGGACAGACAGGCTACACCCTCCTCCCTTTCGGGTGTGATATGAGTCACTCAGGAAGTGAGTCAGGAATTGTCCTCCAGACCTCCTTGGAGGTCTCAACTTGGGAAATCTTAAGTGTGTGCCGTCCCATTGAGACCTGGAGAGGACTTTGTGCCATCTGTGATGACCATGACTTGTGACCATGATCAAAGTGATCAGCATAGTTGATCTTCCTGGCAATGCATCAGATGTTATCACAACAAGAAATACCAAAACAACATCCCTAATTTGAAGACTTATTTATTTATTTATATTAATGGCTTGTTTAGAATCATTCCCAAAATATCAGACCCTGATCTCTGGTTCACATGAGATAAACAAGCAGGAAGAACAGAGGCAAAACGGCTTGCCAGTAGAGTACTGGTTTTTACAATAAGCATCATACTCACCACTTATTCACCATGTGACCATTGGTTTCCATGAAATAAAAGTAACACGAACTGAAACAGAGCTATACCAGTGAAACTAACAATCTGAGATATATTTATATGTGTGGGGAAATCTTCAGCTGTAGAATACTGAAATATAATAACTTCATTATAAGCATGTCTAAGGAGCTAAAACACATGTGACTAACAAAGTAAAGTGAAAGATCCAATAGAGAATATCAAATAAGGGCTGGAGAGATAGCTCAGTGGAATAAGCTCTTGCCTGGAAAGTGTGAGGTCCTGGGTTCAATCCCTGGTACCACCAAAAAGAGAGCAAAAAGAGAGAGAGAGAGAAAGAGAGAGAGAGAGAGAGAATATCAAATAAGAAGATTATAAATACGAAAGATTCTGGAATTTCCATATTAAATATTATAGAATAGCTGAAATTTTGAAATATTTCTAGAATTTCAGCATTTAAACTGAAAGAGAAAGAATCAGTATCAAATTAAGCTTGAATGAAATTATGTAACCTGAAAATTCCTGGTTTTTTTTCTAAAAGCGTTATGGAAAGATGTTCAGAAAATTATTGGATACCATTGAGCATCATTGCTAGTGAACTCTTGGTCATCCACTGGCTCTTGATTGAGGATGAGAATGTGACGCAAGGAGAAGATTGGAAAGTTAGCAAGCCCAAGAAGGTGCCAGTCACAAACATCATCTTACAAACATCATCTTCCCTCAGCCTAGGTTGCAAATATCTTTAAAGCCTAGGTAAGAGGGAAACAACAGAGACTTAGTTTAGAAAACGCTTTATGGCCAGGAACTTCTATGTATCATTCCATTGATAATTTCCTTATGAACACAAGTCCAGTTATGTACAGGGCCTGTCTACATTTTTCTTTGGTTAAAGTCCCCTTACATCCTTGTCTTTTGTTCATTTCCCAATATTTAGGGCATTGGAAAAACTACCAATTATCTAGTTTCTTCTCAATTGTGGCAGAGACACAACAACTCACGTTCATACTTGCTGAGGTGCTGAGGTAATTTAGGGGCAAGCCCTAGGGAAGAACAAAACCCAGAGGGGTGCCTCAGTAGCTGGGGTTGATTTTCTGACAAGTGTTTTCCAAATATAAGGAAATAAGAAACAAAGAAAGTAAGCAGCTTTTTTAAACAGATTCAAAGACACTGAAGGCAAAAATTAGAGTACAGGTCCCATATAGTAATTGGTGAATTTCAATTTCCTACGAAATACAGTAAGTCTTTGATTTATGAACATTTGAACTGCAAAGTTTCACAGATATGAGATGCTCAGCATAATGAAGATTCATAGATGAGAACAAATAGAGATAGCTCATATGTCTGTCTTACTATGTTAAGGTAATTATAAAGGTAAAAATAGTTTCTATACAGATTTTTTTTCATGCTTCTTAAAATAATTTATGTTATGTATTTGTGTGAAAGTTATGTGACTCACTTTTGTGAACTTACAGATGAATCTGATTTATAAACAATCTCCTGGTAGGGAACCAGTTCATAAGTCAGACTTATGTGGCTTTTGAAGTTCCACATTTTATAGTGTCAGATAATGATGCACATGGAAAGTTGTGCCAGTTTGGAGAACTTTATGGCCCTAGTATGCGCTAGAAACATGAGTGGATATGTCTATATCAAAAAGTGTGAAAAAATGTCCAGAGCAGCTTTATTTGTAGCATGCCAGACCTGGAAATAATCCAAACATTGCAAAATACAAAAGGGATTCACAAATAGTGGCACAGTTATGCAATGGAAAGCTAGTCAGCATTAAAAGGAAGAGTGACCAAGACAGATGACTTTCAAAACAACCCACTGAGAGACAATTACACTCAGAAGAGTGCCTGGGAGGGAGGGGACATGGGTGTTCAGGATAACACAAGGAGAAGAAAAATGAAAACTTAATGGTAATATCATTCAAACCAAATATGAAGAGAAAAAAAGAATGAAGGATAACACGTAATCAAGATCAGTGGAGGAAGTATATGAAATACAAAATACACACACTGGAAATTTTATTATTTTTTTATTAATTTTAATGAGAAAGAAATAGCAATGAGACAGTTTCACCACAGGGGGATACAAATGAAGGAATATTTTATAGTGTAAAAATAGGATAGATATACAGTTACTTTCTCTTAGTTCAATGAGAAGAAAGATTTGTACTAATAGTGTTTAGATATCATGTTTGCATCTTGTACTCTGAACAACTACTATGAAGACAATAATGTACAATGTATTAATTATTGCAACTGTCCTACTGACCTGTTTTGAAACTGTCTCATTGTTATTTCTTTCTCATTAAAATTAATAAAATAAAATAAAAATTAGGAATAAAACAAAAAAAAAGAAACTTAGAAACTTAAATCATACAATTGTAAGAATTATGTACAATGACCAAACTGGATTTGTTCTGGGTATACAAGTCTGCTTCAACACTTAAAAAGCAATCATGCAATGTGTCATATCAACATGCAAAGACTTCAAAAATTATGTGACCATGTCATACAGAAAAAGCATATGGGTGAAATTTGAAAACCAGCCATGATAACATTTGAGAAAACTAAGACTTAAGAATGTCATTTCTCGGGCCGGCAGGATGGCTCAGTGGTCTAAAGCGCCTGCTTGGGAAAGCTTGGGCGGCTTCAGGGACCGTGGTTCAATCCCCAGCACCACATGCTGCGCCGGTCCTGCCCTCAGGGCAGACTGAGCCGGCCATAAAAATGAGTGAATAAACAAACAAAGGCTCTGAAACAAGAAAAAATAAATAAAATTTAAAAAATAAAAATAAAAAGAATGTCATTTCTCAACTTAATGAAAAACTCTATAAAATATTCAGCAAGCATCACACTTAATAGAGAGAAGCGAGGCTCTTTTTGATAAGGACAGAAGCAGTCATCTCAGAAAAGCAAGTTTCTGCATGGAAGCAAGAATGAAAATTAAAGAGAGGCCTATCAGAAAGGAAGACATAAAACTATCTTTCTCACAGACAATGTTGGTTATGTCCAATCTTCAAATAATCAATTCCTAGAATCAGTAGGTGAGGAGCATAGCAAGCCTACAAAATGCAAGGTTTGTGCAATACATTCAATTTCTTAACTATGCAATAGCAATATAAAATTGAAATGCAAAACCTTTGAAAATATTATTGAGCAACACTAGCAAAATAAAGCATTTAGGCATAAATCTGACAAAGTATAGGCAGAATTTAATAATACTAGAAAAAGAACTTACACCTTTCTCAAACATTAACTCACAATTATTATAAATTTCTATGTTAAAAATGAAACATAGAGCACTTCTAGAAGGATAAAAATAGCATTTGTGGGAGGAGAAAATCTCTATGTCCTTAGTTTTATTTTATTTTACTTACTGTGTGTGTGTGTGTGTGTGTGTGTGTGTGTGTGTGTGCATGTGCCTCTGTGTGTGTGTGTGTTACCATGTACAGAACCTAAGTAACGGAGCATGGTAAGCAAATTCTTTACCCCTGACCTGCACCTTCATCCCTAGCGATGAAATTTTATATACAACATCAAAAACAATCCACATGAAAAAGAAAATTTTCAATTGAACATTTATTCAGTAAATGCTTTAACAACACACTATTAAGACAAGTCAGACAGTGCAAAAAATGTTCAAGATACAATTTTGTTTTGCACAATACATACTTTTGACAAAGGGCTTCTATCTAAAATATCCAAGGATTCTTCAAACTGAACAATAAGAAAACAAAAAAAATTTTAAATAGGCAAAAATCTGGATAGATAACTGTCTTGGTTACTTTTTACTCGTTGCTGGGACAAATACCCAACACTCAAAATGAAAGAAGAAAAGGTTTATTTAGCTCACAGTTACTGGAGAGTTCATTCCACATTTGGCTGGCCCAAGGCTGAGTGGAACAGGGCAGAGCAGCAGTTCATGGCAGCAGGACAGCAACAAAATGGTGACAGAGGCAACTGACTAACTAGGGGAGCAAAGAGCAACATCACAAGTCTGTTTCTCTGTTTCTCTTTATATTACATTCAGGCTCTCTGCCTCAGACTATCAATCTTAGGCCAACCCATAATCCTAGCCATAGTCAAACTGATAACCCCATCAGTACTAAAACACATAATCCCAGTGGGTCACGAATCAAATCTCAAACTCTAGAAGTCCCTGCCTCCAAAATCCAAAGAAAAACTGCCAATGCTAATTGCTGCTAGGATGTGAAGCAATAGAAATTTCTGTGTTGTTGGTGGGAATGCAAAATGGTATAGCCACTATGGAAAATAGGCAGCTTCTTACAAAGTGAAGCATTTCATGTAAGTATACAGTCTGCAATAAGTCATACTCTTTTAAAACTGTATATCTGGAGGGATTCAACATGGCTGAATAGAGGAAGAGCCATAGTGGAGCTATTGAGAGAAAAATCAATTAAGAAGATACCAAATACTGTCTTGGTTACTTTTCCCTGATTTATGCAGGAAAATACTTGACACCCATTAATCTATACTTCAAAACATGTGCATAATGCAATATACATATGAATACTAAGACTTCATCTTAAACACATAGGCAAATCAATGAGACACTACACAGGAAAATATTTAGAATAAAGATTTCAGAGAAGTAAAAAGCTCTTAAACATTGTTACTATTTGGGTGACTTGTCTCTCATTGTTGAAACAAAATACATAACATTTAAAATTACAAAAAAGGATTTGTCTAGCTCACAGTTTGTAGAGGTTTCAGTTCATAATCAACCGGCTCCAAAACAGGCTGACATTCCAGAGGGGCCACAGTTCATGATAGTGAAAGATAGCAAAAGTAATAGAGCAAATAGAGGAAACAAGTTTCTTTCTTCCAATATACTGTAACCAGGCTACCCACGATAGGGTGATTATAGTACTCACACAATCTCCCTGCTCTCCTCTTGCACAGGCTCAGGATAATTGCGATGTGAGCACCCTGGCCCCCTAATGAGTTATTTGGTTTAACTTTTAAACTTCTCAAGTTGACACAACGTATCAACCATTACAAATAACAAATTAATTATTTCCACAGTTTGACCATTGTGGTGATTATTGTGAGTTTTGGTAATAAATAACCATGCCACTAATATCAAGCTCTCTCAGGCATTATTCTGTACTTCAAGATCTCTTCTGTGTGTAAGAGATTCTTGCTTTTCATTAGCCAAGATCCTACCTTCCCAATTAATTGAGAGTGTGTTAGTTTTAGCTGTTTGATTCAGTCCCTCATTATTTTGTTTGGTTCAGTAAGGCTATGGTGAAACTATTACCCCAGACCTTTTCAATATTGTCGCACAAGGGAGAATGACTTATTACAACAGATATGACATTTAGCTATAGTAGGACAATAAAAATAAGCACAATTTAAAAAATGACCAACTGGGACAACAATTGATTTTGTACTTTAGACTAAAAACAAAATTTACAAATATTCCTTGAAATAGAAAATATCAAAATGAAGGCACAAAAAGCTATTTCAGACATCCAGCCCACCCAGAACAATGCTAGGAGACATCATAATAGATGAAATTGCAAGTGGCACACCTGAAATTTTGGAAATCAGGGCAACTAAAGTAAAAAGAAAAAAAATAAAAAACTACATCAGATGACAGAAGAAATCAGAAATAATCTCTCAAGTTAAAACAAAAAAAAAGAAATTACAAGCATAATGAAAGAATTGTTTAGCATATCAAAAGACAAATAAAAATACAGGAACACAGAAATATAATGTAAACCTTGAATAAATAATATCAGAAATAATGGGAATGTATAAAACAGATCCAAAGAGATATCTAGGAAATTAAAAATTCCATTGAAAGCTGGCAAAACTTCTTGAATGAAACTAAAGATAGAATTTCAGAATTTCAAATTGAAAACAACATTGCAAGCAGTGAACATAAAAGGAAAGTTCACTTAAAAATAACAAGGAACCAAGAAGAAACAATGTAGCAGCTGTAAGATAATGCAAGAAAAACAATGTAAGTTTAATAGAGGTCGATAAAACAGCAGGAATCAGCACAATTGACAGAAAAGGACTATTTGTAGAAGTAGTAGAAATTTTCCCAAGCATGGGAAAAGAATCTGACATATAGTTAAGTGAGGCATATTGGATTCCAGCTAGCCATAATCAAAAGATCTATACCTAGACACATATTAATCCAAATCACAGAAATTTAGCAAAAGTACAGAATATTAAAAACTGTTAGAGAAAATAGCCAGGTCACATTCAATGGAAAGCCTATGAGAAGCATGGCAGATTTTTCAAAACAAACCGTCAAATCAAGAAGAGTTTGAAGTGAAGCATTTGGTCCTGAAAGAAAGCAGCTTTCAACCCAGATTGATGTATCAAATTTAATAGAAAAATAACATATACCCATGACAAAGAACAACTGAAGAAATTCATGATCACCAAACCAACCCAACGAAGAGTACTGCCAGATATTTAGAATGAGACAGAAATGACCACATCTTTAAGAATGACAAAGAGAATCCACCAAGCAGAGCAAGTAATTAAATAAGGGAAAAATTGGGAACATTCAGTAGGAAAACAACATGACAAAGATAAGCCAATACATATCAATTATAATCACTCATGTAATATATCAATCAAAAGAAGCAGACTAGCAGAGAAGATCAGGAAAAAATCCACCAATATGCTGTACCCACAAAGCACATTTAAAGCACTCCTTTATACAATGGAGTATTACTGAGCTACGAAAAAATAAATTTGAGGTTTTTATAGGTAAATAGATATAACTAGATACCACACTGATAAGTAAAATAATTCAAACCTGTGTGTGTAAACATTATTTTGTCTTCCTAGTGTAAGAACCTAAAAAAAAAAAAGAAACCAGTGGGATAAAGGAAAAGGAGGAAAGAAAGAAAAAAGGAAGAGGAAAAAAAAAAAAAAAATATATATATATATATATATATATTAGTTAAGATAATTGTACCACAAATTTCTATTGTTTTATTTAAAGGAATGGTGTTTAATTTTTTGACCAATTTTATATCTAGTAATCTAAACAACTACTTTGAATACAACAATATCCACTATAAAAGCCATTGTTGAGTTCCAATCATCTTTTTTGAAATGCCACTATTATTTCTTTTTCTTTTTTATTTTATTTTTTTAAAGTTTTTTTTTTCTTGTTTCAGAACTTTTGTTTGTTTGTTTTTATGGTCGGCTCAGCCTGCCCTCAGGGCAGGGCTGGCACAGCATGTGGTGCCATAGATCGAACCGTGGTCCCTGCAGCCACCCAAGCTTTCCTAAGCAAGCACTTTAGACCACTGAGCCATCCTGCCAGGCCCTGCCACTATTATTTCTAATGTTTTTTAAGATTATCTTTTATTCTCTTTAGAATAAAAGCAAAGCCTATGGTGAATGCGTTTGTTACCCAAAGAAAAGGGAGGCTTGTAAACACATCACATGTTCTCACCCATTTTTTTTTTTTTTTTCACCAGTTCTGGCACTATGTGACTTCCCCAAAGTCAAAAGGTCTGTGTCACACAAAGTTTTGCATGAGTTAAGCCGCCAACATAGCCAAGACAGATTAACTAAAGCTATCACTGTGCTATGAGCATATTGCATATATCTAGGAAAATGTATCATAAAATATTTTACAGAACAAATCAAACATACTAAAATAAAGTGGAAATGGCACATTTCACTTTGGGTGCTGTGAAGGGAAACAGGAAAGAGCAATACCTAAGGGGGAACACATCACAAAATTCTGTATCTGTGTAGAGAAAGATTCTCCAAATGATACACCAAGCTGAGGTCACCAAGACAGTAGCATGCATGCTAAGAATGAGTGAGCTGATGGGGTGCCATGCAAGTTTTAGGCCTTTCAAAGGTGGCTGAAGAGGTTGCCAACTTCAGGCACCGAAGCAGAAGGAGGATACCCCTAGCAGCCTGCATCCCGCTGCCCCAGTCCTGAGTCGGATTCCAGGAGCTCAGGCCCGAATGTGCCTCCTGCCCTTAGAGCCTCCTGCAAGGCTTCAAAAATGGCTCCACAGCACCTGCTAGAGCCTACCTGGGCTCTGACACTGTCGTTAAGGCACAGAGATTGATGTGTTCCCAGGACACAGCTGGCTGCTCTGTGATCACCCCACCATCATCTTCAGCACTTATTGGAAGGATATTTAGAGTTCCTGTACTTTACAACAAAGTAGCAGAAATGGGTTCCATGTAAACTGGATTTGCAGCCCCCAGGGCTAGCAAACCTCACAGGGTCCCTTGCAGGACCTACACCAGCAGTTCTCAACCTGTGGGTTGTGATCCCGGTGGGGGTCGAACGACCAAAACACAGGGGTCGCCTAAAGCCATCGGAAAATACATATTTAAACCCATGCTATGCCATGGTGAAATGTTATTTATTGGAATTAGTAATAAACATTTCTCAACATATAATTAAATATTGTTTTTGTGATTAATCACTATGTTTAAAATATGTTTGATTTGTAGCAATGAGAATACATAATGCATATCAGGTATTTACATTCCGAATCATAACTGTAGCAAAATTACAGTTCTGAAGTAGCAACCAAAATTATTTTTTGGTTTGGGGTCACCGCAACATGAGGAACTGTATTGTGGGGTTACAGCATTAGAAAGGTTGAGGACCACTGACCTACACAAACAGCATCCTGGCTGTTCTTGGGGTAGGTAGTAGGGGACACAGCATAGCCCCCCCCAGTCTGCTTCCATTTCCACTGCTGTAAGCTTTCTTCCTCCCCTATCACAGACTAGGGTTGCGAGTGATCTAAGTTCCCTAGTCACTAGGCATGGTGACTTACAGCAGCATTCTGGGAGGTGGAAGCAAGAGGATCCCGAGTGGAGTCCAGCCTGGGCTATGTGGCATTTTATTCCAACTCCATCCCAAAATAAAAGTTAAAATACTTGGAGATGTAGCTCAGTGTTAAGGCTCTGGGTTCAATCCCCAGTACCAAAACACAGCAAAGCCAAACACAGGCATTTTATTGCCTGGTGTTTGGTGAAGATTGCTTTAATGCTTAAGTTATCAACCGAGGATGGGGTCCTCATTGCTCAGCTCTTATGCTGCATTCTAAGCCTGTGTAGCAAGAATTTCACAGATTAATTCACATTCTGAAAAGAAAACTGTGTGCACTTGTTTTCCTTGAAAATAAGTGTGCCTACTTCACTGTAGGAAAGCAGGGTGAGGTTGAAGGCCGCCCCCAGGTTCTGTGCATGGGGGAACTCTTATGTCCTCTGTGTTCCAGTTTTCTTCACTATGAAATGGGGATGACCCATTGTGGGGTGCATCAGAAATCAAATGTAGCTATGTACATAAAATATTAAAGACAATCCCTGGCACAAACTCTTCCAGCAAATGTTCACTGTTATAATTATTTCTTACACCACAGGTGTTTTAGTTATTTTTTTCTTGTTGCTATGATAAAACACCCAAAATAAAAAGAGGAAAGGTTTGTTCAGCTCGCAGTTTATAGAGTTTCAGACCATAACCAGCTGGCTACAAGGCAGAGTGGCATGGCAGTGGAGAACAGCTCAGGGTGGGCAGAAGGTAACAAAGCAAGGAGGGATTTGGACAGCATCTTTCTGCCCCTTTTTATTTTCTCTAGACTATGTAGAGCAGATAGCGTTCTCACCCTTAGTCTTAGCTCCCTTGAGCCTAGCACTGCACCATGAATCAATTCCAGCATCACACAGGCTAGATCCAGTTGCTTCTGCAAACCCCACCAATGACTTCAGGAGGCTTTGGGGGAAACATCTAGCACAAGCTTTAACAACATGATATTAAGAGAAATACACAAAAGCTTTCGTACATGACTATGTGGTCAATGTGAAGTGTTAATGTCGTGTCCCAGACACTTCGCTGTGAACCTGTGAACCAGGGGGCCTAAACTACATCTCAGCTCCAGCTGGTCAACTCTCTGCTCATTAGTTTTTGAGGAGTAATTAACAGGCTTATATTTATTTCATCATCTCTACCTGCTTCTCACTATCTGTTCCAGGTGCTGATCTGCAGAACAACAGTGAAAAGAAAAGAAATGTGAAGAAATGCTACAAGGGGGACAAGGAATCAGGTTAATCCCAGGCAAAAGAAAGGTTTTGAGTGTGTGAGCCAGAAGTGCTGGTATCGTTCAGCCCAGTGCACTTGGGGTCTGCACTTTGAGTTCAGTGCTTCTTGGAGCACTGCAGCAGCTGATATACAGGTTTGTATTAATCAACATTCACCCTTCTGGGACACAAAAGCAACCACAGGAGGGGCAGTTTAATTTGGCTTATGGTATCAGGGATTCAGTCTATGGTAGGCTGTTATGGTTTATGTCTAGTTGTCCCCCCCCCCCCCAAGCCTCATGTAGTCACTGGGTGGGGACTTACATAGATTGAGACTTGACTCATGAGTCACTGGGATTATGTGTTTCAGTACTGATGGGATTATCGGTCTGAGTAGGGCTGGGACTATGGGTGTGGTCTAGGGTGGATATCCTAAGGCAGAGAGCCTGATAGGAATATAAAGAGATGGAGAGACAGACTAGAGCTGTTGCTCTCTGCTGCCTAATTGATTGGCTGTTTCTGCCACCATTTTGTTGCTGTTCCACAGGTATTCAAGTTCCAGATCACTGTGGCTGGAGGATCCCGTGAAAGGAAGTGATGCCTGATACTTTTGGAGTTTTGACTGTTACAGCCGAACATAACTAACTCCATTTTTAGGTCACCTCCACCATGTTATTGTTCTGTATGAGCCAAAACTAAGTTAAGTTTCGGTTGACGTGGTCATTGTTTCCATGAGGTTCTGGTTCTCCATTGTGATGACAATCATACAAGCATAAGTTTCAGTTTCCACGGTCACTGTGTCCATAAGTTTCTGTCTCCCCATTGTGATGCCAAGCACATGTTTAGTACAGCCCAACAGCCTGTGTCGTCCAATCAAGTTACAAGTTAACACACCTCCTTGTTAATGCCACTAATCGAGGAAAAGGTCAATTCTATAATGATTGCTGTTGGCTTCTGTAGTACTGCTTGCTTCTGTATAAAGTGTATCCTCCAATCAGACTATGCCCCTTATTCTGTAAACCCACCAATCAAAAAGATGTTTTCCCCTATTAGTAACTGCAATTGGCTTCTGTATCACCGCTTGCTTCTATATAATCCCTACACACCTCCCCCTTGGCGCGACCCTCTGTGCACTTGCACTGAGACCGCCACTGGGTACCAGCTAAAATAAAGCGCTCTTTTCTTTTTGGGCATCTGCCTCTGTTGTCTCATTCTTAGAGTACAACTTTGACCAATTGGAATCTGTTGCTTATGCTGATGCTATGTGATTTCTTCCTAGTCCCAAATCGTCATTTAAAAGCTACTTCAATTCAGCAGGGCAGCATTTCTTAAGTATCTGCTGTTTGGTGGACAATCAATATTCCTGAGTACATATGCATGACTCTTTTTTTCTTTAAGATGAGAAACCTGGCCAGCCAAATAGCTCAACAAATTAAAGCACCTGCAAGCAGGTGCAGGGACCAGGAGTTTAATTTCTGGGCCTACCAAGTGATGGCCCACCCCCAGGGCACACTGAGATGGCAATTGATACTGGGCATTGTGGCACACACCTGCAATCCCAGCTCTTGGGAGACTGTAAACAGGCTGATCACTATGAATTTGATCTAGTAGTGAGACCCTGAACACCCTGTAGACCCTTCCCTAAAAATACTACTGCTACTACTACTAGTACTACCAGTACTATGAGTACTACTACTACTACTACTAATAATAATAATAATAATAGTAATAATAATAACATGAGGAACTTGACTGCCCTGTTCCTATCTGGATTGCCTGTATTCTAGAAGAACTAGTCTCAGAGGACTGGTTCAGTCCTACTTTCTGCAGGGGAAGAATGAGAATGTGAGGCCCTGTGGAGAGGCAGAATAGAGGAGCCCTTCCCAGCTCACCTCTTCTCCCACCAAAAGGAGGCCACTGATTCTCTTGGCTCTTGACTCAAACCTTCAGACACAGGGCCCCGGAATGAGTACCAAGTCTTGGTTTTCTGCGCACAAGACTGGACCATTATTGAGGAAGCTTGGGCCATGAACAAAGCCTCTGTCACCAGCTTCCATTTGTTTCAGGGGTCAAGTTGTTTCAGGAAGAGCTGAGTGCCGGCTCCTTCTCTGACAGAGAAGGCAACAACATCCTTAGCATTTCTTTCTCTGTCCATTCATGAGCCAAATAGGAAGACCAAGAAGCATTACTGTGCTGTTGTCTTGAAGCTGAGCTCTTATTTTAAAAATCCTCAGAACTGTCTTCATTTTGGTGGCCATAAATTCCATCCAGTCAGTCAAAAAGGAGATATTATGGAGGACCACTGGGATGGCTCCCTCTTGAAAGAAGATAATTTGTCACCATTTCGTTAACCCTTGCTCTGCTTCCATGTACAGATATGTATGGAGCTGGCTAGGAAAATTCTTTAACCCCCTCAATTGGCTTTAAGCAATGCAAATGGGTCCAGCAGAGGCACTGATGTGTAGACTGATGCGTAGCTTTTGAAGCAATGTCCCGCCTATAGCTCCCTACTACTACGCATGAACCAGGTCGAGATGAGCACCCATGGTTGGAATTGAGTCTTGAGAAAGAGATCATGACATCTCAGGGAAGAAGGGCCAGATTCCAGAACTGAAGCTACTCGTCCAAAACACAAGATACTTCCTCAAACTGTCTTAGGCAGATTCCTCCAGAACAGAAGCTACCTGTTACCAGAGTCCAGCGCTCTGCCTGCATACCTCTCTCTGCATATTGCAGAGGTGCTATTGTGCCTTCTACCTATCTCAATTCACAGTTCTCATGGACTTACCGCCACTCTCTCTCACAGTCACTCAACCCAAGCCCCTCCGCTCTTCATGAATTAATAAAATCCACGTTCCACTTAGCTATTGTTCTGATTGGACTTAGGACCTTCTTGGTTTCTCGCAACTATAGATAGATCTTTGTCTCTTTATTCTTGCCGTGGCTTGCACCGGAAGTGGTAGATTGGGACTTACTTGTGAGAATTGCGATAAGATTTCCCTGGGCTTACGAATATAAACTCTTCTAGACTGCTGCGAGGTCCAGACAGGCTCTCTATACATACCAGTGCCTTGATCCACCACTATTAAAGGAGTATCGGCAATTACTGAGAAACTTGATCTACCAATCAATTCCTTGTATCCACAGGGGCGAGTTCAGACACGGAGGCGGATGGAGATGGGGGATGAGGGAGATGAGAAGGGTGGAGATGCGGATGAGGGAGATGGAGGTGGAGGTGGTGACAGAGATGGAGATATTGGAGATGAAGGTGGAGACGGAGATGATGGAGATGGAGGTGGGGGCGGGGAAAGGAGAAGTGAGGAGGGCGATAAATGGATCAATATATTTCAGGAAACAGTGTATATCTAGTTCTTTCTCTTTAGGCTGAGAGAAGGGCAAGCACGTTTATGGTCAAGGAGGACTTCGTGCTACAGAGATAGGCAAGGAAGGAGAAGAGGTGCACCGGCGTGGAGAGGACATAAGCAAAAACCCGGCTGCAGGCCGGCATCGTCTAGGAGTGGCATCTCACGCCACTGCACCTCAGCGGGTGGGCAGATCTGAAGCTGGACGGAAGTCAGAGGGAGGCTGGCAGAGTGGACTCGACGGAAGACAGACGGTTGGCGCCCCTCACTACCTGCCTGATTCCGGGGCGCCCTGGGTGCCCCAAGGAGAAATCAAGGCTTAGCCAGCAAGCTGCTTTTCTTCCTTCCTTCACCCTCTCTCCCTATTTTTCTCTTTCATCCCTCCCTTCCCCTCTTCATCCCTCCTTTCCTTTCCTTCGCCTGGTCTTTCTATAAATAACTTGTCCTCTGCACCCCAACTCTGGGCTCCATGCTCAGGTAGAGGCAACAGCACAGCGCAGTGTCTGATGGGAACAGAATGAAGTCCAGCTGGGAAAACAAAAACAAAGCCATTCCGTCAGAGGCTGCTGAGGCAGAGCTGGAGAACGCGGAGAACGGTCCCCAGATGCATACCTGGGTGCGGGAGCGGCGGCGTGTGCTTTGCGTTGTGTGGATTATATCCGCACGTGCAGTGTGTGTGTGTTACTTGCGCGGTGCGTGCGTGCGCTGTCTGTGCAGCGTGGACGTGGTGAGGGTGTGAGCGGATCGCCTGGGCTCGCAGCCTTGCCCCAACGCCGGCAGGGGGTGCAGGGCCGGATGCCCGCCTGTCCCCGCGGCCTGTGGTGTCCTGGAGGGTTATTGTTGCATCTGCGTGAATGCAGCAGTGTGGGGCAATCGTAGTCTGCGATACCGACGAAGAACAGGGCGTCCGGTGCAGGGTCCCAGTGGAACCTGGTATCGCTATCCCAGTAGAACCGGGCTGGGAGCGCCCAGCGCGCCCGGCAGGCGCTCAGGACCCGCCTGACCGCCCTACCGGGCGGATGGTTGGGAGCCTGCTGCCCTCTAGTGGTACATTCGGAGAAGTTTCGAAGGTGCGGTCACCAGCCTCAGTTTCTTGAGTGCTGAGACTACAGACATTTACCACCACGCCCCGCATCTTCTGATCTTTTAAAGAAGCCCGTAAATGCTTTTTTTTTTCTTAAATCAGAGTCTGTCAAAAACTGCATCCATACTTCAGCAGTTCATTATACTAATCAGAATCTGGAAGCTCATGGCCCCACTTTTAGCACGTTTTGTAATTGCGGAGGCCAAAGATAATTTGTATTATTTCATGATACCTCAATAAAGTTAGTATTAAAATCTTTATGCAAGTTTTTTACTTCAAGTATATATTTTGTGCAGACTCTATTTACCTCTTAATTTTGCTTCCGATGTGTTTTCATCATTCCTACTAGGGCTGGCACATTTCTCGTTAAATTTTTAATGAGGCACTTAATCTCTGATAAATAATATGTACTATTTCTTTCATTTTTATTTTTAATTTGGAATTTTGTGCGTGTTTATGTGTTAAAGTTACATATTTTCGGGGCCCGGCGGGATGGTTCAGTGGTCTAAAGCGCCTGTTTGGGAAAGCTTGGGCGGCTTCAGGGACCACAGTTTGATCCCCGGCACCACATGCTGCGCCAGCCCTGCCCTCAGTGTAGGCTGAGTCGGCCGTAAAAATGAGTGAATAAACAAACAAAGGTTCTGTAACAAGAAAAAAAAATAAAAATAAAAATAAACATAAAAATAAATTCTTTTAAAAAAAAGAATCTTTAAAAAAAAAGTTACATATTTTCTAGGCTGGATTTGAAGACTAACCATACTGTCAGCAGTGTATTCTTTTCATATGATTTCCTCTGGTTTTCCTGGTTCATAAACATGTGATTGATTCTGCACATTAATAATGTTTGCTCCTTCTTGTCTCACATTTGTGTTTCCTTTTCTTTTTCCAATTCTGTTGGCAACTACTTCCTTATCAACACTCATAACTACGGAAATAATAGTCCTTGTTTTAGGGGGTCTTTTTTTTATTTCTTTAATTTTATGTACTTGGTACAAGGCCTTACTACGCAGCTTTGACTCCTAGTGATCATCCTGTCTCAGCCTCCCTAGCTCTGGGATTATACGCTAGCTTGCCATGCCCAGGTCAGGACTGGCATGATAAGTGGTTTCAGGATTCAAACTCAGGTCTTTGAACTTGCCTAGACTGGTATTAAGACCACTGAGATATCTGTGGCCCACTTGACTTAAATTTTTCCAGTATCCTTTATTAAAGAGGCTATCGGTCTTCCAATAAACATGTTTGGCCCCTTTGTTGAAAATAAGGTGGCTAAGTGTGTTTGTATTCACTTGTCTTAATTTTTTTTCTTTTTTTAAAGAATTTTTTATTTTATTTTATTTTATTTATTTTTCTTGTTTTGGAACCTTTCTTTCTTTATTCACTCATTTTTATGTCCAGCAAAGCCTGCCCCGAGGGCAGGGCTGGCACAGCATGTGGTGCCGGGGATCAAACCGCGGTCCCTGAAGCCACCCAAGTTTTCCCAAGCAGGCGCTTTAGACCATTGAGCTATCCTGCCGAGCCCCTTAAATTTTTAAAATAAAGATATTTCCATGTTTGTCATTAATCAAGATGACTTTGAGCATGAGGGGCAGAGTCTGTCCTTAGGGTTCTTAATTCATCAAAAACAAATCCAGGTTATAAAACAAAGAGTCATTTCACATATAACACAAGTTTTGGCTAAAACAAAAGCCATTCATAAACTATATTCTAAAATTAAGTTCTTGTTTTACGTGTGACAAGAAATTGGATCTTTGGAGACCCAAACCGCACCGCTGGGAGCTGAGCCTGCGCGCCCGCCGCGGGTAAGCTCCCTGCGCCCCTCTGCCCCGCCTCTGCGTTCCCGCGACTAACTTCCTGTTCCAGCCCAGACCCAAA
>PVJA010012874.1:0-50886 GCA_004027025.1 Myocastor coypus
CCCCCCAGCTCATCTGTGTGACTTCCACTGACACCATTTTCCTCCCAAGAAGACTCAGCACCTGAACCCTGAATTCTTCATCGTTTCACCTTGCTTGTGGGTCATGATGTCCGCCTCCTTTCTGATACTGAAAATGCGGCATGGCTTTGGGAGAACGGCCCTTGGAGGATGAAGGCCTGCTGGAGGCCTCTTCCCTGTGTCAACAGCAGGGTGTCCAGCCTGCGGCCACCTACAATCACACATTTTTTACAGTATTACACGATTTCGAGTGGTTCTTTTTTTATTTAGGTATTTGGTCCAAGGTCTCACTAGGCAGCCCTGACTCGCAGTGATCCTCCTGTTTCCAGCCTCCCCATAGCTGGGATTTTAGGCCTGCGCCACCACACCCAGACTCACTCACTGGCATAGCATGCGGGACCCAGGTCGGACCCTGGTCTCTGCGGGTGCTTGCCAAAGCGGGTGCTAGTCCTCTGAGCTATCTCACCAGTCCTCTAGTGATTCCTTTACGCTCAGACTCACAGTGCTTGACCCGGGCTGCCCAGGTGACAATGGAGCCATATAGGAGAGGCTGCAGCACACCTGTCACAGTTGGATCTGTTTGTTCAGTGTTCTAATAAATACATGGTTTTTTTTTGTTTTTTGTTTTTTTGTTTTTTTGTCTTTTTGAGACAGGGTCTCGCTATGCAGTTCAGGCTGGCCTTAAGCTCACTTTTGTAGCCCAGGCTGGTCTCAAACTCGCACCAATCATCCTGTCTCAGCCTCCCGAGTGCTGGGATTATAGGCGTGCACCACTGCACCCGGCTAATAAATACATTTTAAAACATGGGCCTAGGAGATAGCTCTGCGGTCTAAGCATCTTCTTGGAAAGCTCAAGGACCCAGGTTCGATACCCAGTACCAAATGCCCAGAACCCTGGATGCACTGGGCCAGCCACTAAAACCAGGTGTGGTAACACATGCCCTGAGTCCCAGTGTTAAGGAGGCTGAGACAGGGGGATCATGGTGAGTCTGGGCTGCATAGCAAGACTCTGTATCAAGTGCATACATACATACATACATACATACATAGAAGATTAAAAGTGAAGGGAGTTCTGTCTGTCTTCCTTCCTTCCTTCCTTCCTGTGGAACTGGGGATTGAACTCAGGCCCTTGGGCTTGCCAGGCAAGCACTTACTCTACTGAGCTATCTCCCCGGCCCTCTCAGGTTTAACACTTTCATCTGGAGGCTGGCAGGCATAAAACATGGAGCCAAGGAAGAGAGGCAGGAGAACAGTAATTCTGATAAAGG
This sequence comes from Myocastor coypus, assembly GCA_004027025.1. NCBI lineage: Eukaryota > Metazoa > Chordata > Mammalia > Rodentia > Myocastoridae > Myocastor > Myocastor coypus. The sequence goes on from PVJA010012874.1 coordinate 1,287, forward strand.
TGAGAAGCATCATTCCTGTCACGATCATAGTGCTTACCAGAAATAGTCAGCAGAAGACTTGCAGAAGCAGCGCCGGTGCTCTGCGGCACACTCCATCCCCTGAAACAGCCTGGACACCTGGGAAGGACCCCACACTCTAGCCACGCTGAGGCGCGAGCCTCACAGAGGGCCGCGTTGGCTGACTCTGTCGGGATATCTAGCTCAACTCTGTGAAAAGCCGCTCTCTCAGCTATCTTTGCTGAGGTGCAGGAGCAGAGAGGAATGCCTTTGTGCTTTGCCAGGGACCTGCACTGACCCATGAGAATTAAGCATGCATAAATCCCGCTGCCTCCTCCCTGCCGCCCGGCTCCCTCTCACCCCGACTTCAGCACTCAGCGTCGTCTTGTGCGCACTCAGGGCTGGGCACAGATCAGGGCAGGCAGAGCCTCTGCCCTCACCGAGCTCATGTTCTGGGACCCTGACTGGGGAGCCTCACAAGCCTTTTCCTCCCCTGCTTCCACCCGGTGCCTCCGGTATCCCTCCCGTTCCCTCAGGGCAGCGGAACTGTCTCCCTGTGTATTCAGGTAAAAGGCAGGCAGGGTCCCAGGAGTCAGCCTTTTTCTGTTTTCTTTCTAAGTAGGGCCGTGCTGTGTGGCCCAGGCCCGCCTTGAGCCTGCTAGGTGGCCCTGGATGGCTACAGACACATGACACTCCTGCCTCCATTTCCCAACCTGGGAGCAGAGGGAGATCCGGACTGAGTCCTCCCCCGTGCACCACGTGGTCTCAGTACACCTTCCCCTGCCGCATGGGTGTGGCCACAGGGACTCGCAAGGCGGGATCTCACTCCCGTGTTCAGATCCCAGAGTCTCACTAGGATGCCTTTCCTTTCACCCCACACGCTTTATACACTGAAAGTTAAGAAGACGCTGACATTTTGTGTACATTATTAGAGTAGAAAATGGGCAGGATTAGGCCTGGACCAAAGATGTAGCCCATAAACTTGTCCACAGGGTCTACAGGGTCTCACTATGTATATGGGACTCGCAGTGATTCTTCTGTTTTCAGCCTCCCAGTGTGCTGGGATTACAGACATCTCCAGCCACCACTAAAACCGTAGCCAATAAGTTTGTTGACGCCACCAGCCACCATGCTCCTGTCCCCTTCCTGAGGTACCCACAGCCTCAAGACCTCACTTCCTTTAGAGTGATGCCCCTCCTCCCCTCAACCACCCCAATTCTCACTAAAGTTCTCCAGCAAGAAAGATACTAAAGGGCCTGCTTGATAGCTCAGCAGACTAAGGTGCCTGCTTAGGCAGAGCGTAGCAGGCAGGGTTCGATCCCTGGCATGCTGTGCTGGCCCTGCCCACTGGGTGCTCTGAGATGGTGATAGAGACTGGGCATGGGGGTGCACGCCTGTAATCCCAGCACTTTGGGAGGCTGAAAACAGGAGAACCGCTAGGAATTCAACCTACATAGTGAGAGCCTGGAGACCCTGGAGACCCTGTCCGAAATACAGGGGAAAAAAAAAAAAGAAAGACACTGAATTATCCACCATTTCACAAATATATTAACCTGAATTTCTCAGATCTTTCTCTAGTTGTACAAAACATACTTTCTCTGAAACTACCAAAGATAGAAATAAAACAAGGAACACAAGACATATATGAAGTATTTACATTACCTAGCAGTTAGCATACCCCTCCTGCCACACCCAGAACGAGGGCTCCAGGATGCAGCTGGCTGAGGCACGGACAGTGCCAAGGTGGTAGAATGACCAGAGGAATGAGGGGCACAGGAATGACAGCAGAGGGACGCGTCCAGGGAGACCCAGCCTCCTCAGAGCCACTCCAGGGGTGCTGCCAGCCTGTACTGGGTGGGAGGGGGACCTTGGCTACAGGAGAGCCCTCCAGAAGAGAGCCACAATGTCACAGGTGACGGGAGGGTCTGGGTTCAAGGGGCAGTACAAAGAAAAGGGGGAAATGGCTTCCAGACAAAGAATCTCAGGGGCCACAGACCAATTCGGTAGAGAGGTGGAAGGAAAGGGAAGAGGCAGGGCCCGCTTACACCTCTGCACACAGAGCCGGGCAAGGGCTAGCTCAGGCGGTGGGCAGCATGTGGTTTCCTTCAGGCGTGCAAGAGTCTGGATCCTGACACCCCCCAGCGGTGGACTTGCCCAAATGACTTCTCTCTGCCTGTTTCCCCAGCTGTGAAAGAAGGCTAATCATAGTTTCCTCATACATGTTATGAAGCTTTAATGAGATAAAGTTTAGCTTAGGAAAGGGCTGGCATATCCGATGTCTTCAACAGGTGGTGGCTGCTGCTTCTGTGGTCACCACCGTGGCTCCCGTCACTTGCTGTCACCACTGCTGTCACTTTACGAGGAAATCTCCTCAGAGAAGCTTGGGATACACTGGTTTTATAGTGAGAGTAAACTCAGATTTCATACAGGGGGCGATTTGAGCCTCGCGGGCTACGGGCTTGTGGATTCAGCCGGGTAGGGTCTAGGCAAGTGAGAAGGGGCACTGTGCTGTGGGCAGAGACGTCGAGTATGGAAGAGACATCACAGGCTTCAGGGATCGAGCCTCGAGAACCCCCTCTGTCACTGCAGGCCATAAAAGGGGCACTGAGGGAGCGAGGTAAGCGTCACAGCAGGCATGGACTATGGGTGGTGAGAAGCCAAAGGGCGAGAACTTACTTATTTATGTATTTATTTGGTACCAGCTCTTGCCACACAGCCCAGACTGGCGGTGTTATTCTTGTCTCAGCCTCCCCAGTGCCCAGTTTTGGTGGCCAGCTTGACATGCAGTACCAGGGATCAAACCAAGTCCTCATGTTTCCAGGAAGCCCCCTCGCTTGTTTTTGCACATCCTATGAGCTAAGGATGGCTTCATATTTTTAAGTGCTTGTTATTATTATTAACCATTTATTTGTTTGGCACAGGGTCTCACTATGCAGCTTAGGCTCGTAGTGGCCCTCCTGCCTCAGCCTCTCCAATGATGGGATGACAGATGTGTGCCACCATGCTCGGTTTCAAACCTGGGGCCTTGCACTTGCCAGGCAGGTGCTTAGACCGCCAGGCTATCTCCCCAGCCCTTAGCTGTTACAAAAGAAGCATACTACTTTGTGAGAAGTGAAAATTACAGGAAACAAATTTTCCTGCCCGTGACTAACGCTGTACTGGAGCCCAGCCATGGCTGTTTGCTTGTGTGTTGTCCCCACTTCAGCGGTTGGATGCAGTTGTGACAGAGATCAGTAGGCTCCCAAAGCCTGAAACATCTGCCACGTGGCTAGTGACAAAGCTGGCCGATGCCTGGCCAAGGCCATCCTATGGGAGAGTGGGAAGGACAAGCTTGTCTGCCTCAGAGTTGTTCAGAAGGTCAAGGCCGCTGTAGAGCCTCGTCAGGGCTGGTCACAGAGGTGGCTTTGGAGACGAGAGTGCAGGGTGAGAAGATGCAGGCAGTGCGGAAGTGAGGCTTGTGTAGGAAGACCGAGCTATCGAGGAGCCGGACCCTGTTCTCAGACCAGTGTGGAACAGGGGAGGTCTTTGGGGAAATAGGGAGATGCAATATAAATTCAAGGCAGAGGAGAAGCAAAGCTTTTTCTGTGTTTGATGGACCCGATGGCATGCCTAGTCTCTGCTTTATTTTACAGCCCAGTTAAATTTATCTGTTATCATATCTCTCAGCAAGAGGGGATTTTCTAAATGTTCTTGTTTATAAACGTGCAGAAGATTTTTGCACAGAGTGTCATGCTTTTGTTGGCCAAAGAAAGTGAGCACTTGCTGATTTTCTGGCAATCCTAACAAAAATACTGAAGTGTATTTATACTGCGCGGGCCAACGTGAACTTCCAAATGACAGTGCTCACATACAGACCCAGCCAGCTTTCCTTTCTGCCTCCACTGAGTTTAACAATTCTGTCAGATCCCTTCCTCTGAGATCTACTTCTCTAAGTCAGCTGAAACAAATGCTCTTCGCTGTCACATAAACACCAGACGGGCTTCCCTCCTGGGGCGCTCGATCGCATGGTCACCAGCCAGTGGATGAGATAAGCAGACCAAATCCATGGAAAGTTGGGCATAAAGCTGTCGTTTTTTAAAGGCGAGGGCTTTTTTAATTGGATCTTACAGTGTGGTTTTATTAACATCTTGTAACAGTCACAAAACCTCACACCACTTGAACACACAGTGGTGTCCAAGGAGGACTGAAACCAGACCCGAGAACTTTGTAACTGCTCTCGCTCCAAGCAAGTCCTGGTACCTGCTAGGCGCCTGGATGCAAGGAACTTTTGTGATCTGTGCCAATGAGTGAGCCAACCCTTCTGCGAATAAAAGTCCCCCCCCAAAACCAGGATCTTACTTTGGCTTGTAGTTTTCCAACCCTTTCCAGGGAAATTATGGGGCAACTCTTAACAAATAGCTACAACCATTCCTTTCATGTTTACGTTTGCTCTTTTTTTTTTTTTTTTTTTTTTTTTTTTTTTTTTTTTTTTTTTTTTTTTTTTTTTTTTTTTTTTTTTTTTTTTTTTTTTTTACGTTTGCTCTTTGTCTCAAAGGTAGTGCTGAGAGCTGAGCTGTTGCTCTTTATTTTTTAGTAGATCCTTAAGGCAGACCAAGTGGTTTCTGGGCCGTTTAGCCATATTCAGGGCTTGGTCCCCCTTAACTTCTTCCTGGTCTCTAACCCCTGTCAGCCTGCATGATTCACCACTATAGACTGTGCATTGAAGCAAGGATTGTAGAGACCTGGAGCACGGTATCCACAGAGTCCACAGAGCCATGGCCTCAGACCTGAGCTCTGGTCACAGGGCTGCCACATACTGCGACCCCACGCAAGTTTCCTAACTCTTCCATTCCTGCGTCTCCTCAGCTGAAAATGAGGCCTGTAACTCCCGCATAATGTATAGAGAAGAATTTGGGGTGCATGGTTACCAAAGCAATTGAGCCAGGGTTAAGCACTCAATGAATTCCCCAGTGGTGAAGATAAAAACTTTAGAAAACACATAGCTCTGGATTGCTTGTATTTAGGCTAGATCAGGAAAGCGTTCTGTTTCAGTGCTATCATGCCTTAAGATCACCATTTCAAAACCTTCTAGATGTCTGGGGAAACGGGCCCCATGTTGAACAGCTGAGCGTACCTGGCGGGCTCTCTGAGGACAGCCCCAGTGCTGCCCGGTGGTGCTGGTATTAGGCCGGGTCTACTTTATATCTGGATCCGCTGACTACAGACTATACCCAAGGTAAAGTTTTCTCCATGTTCTTAGCCCACACCTTCTTTCAAGTGTTTAAAAGACAGACAGTGGCGCACACCTGTAATCCTAGCACTTGGGAGGCTGAGGCAGGAGGATTGATGTGAGTTCGAGACCAGCCTGGGCTACAAAAGTGAGCTCAAGGCCAGCCTGAACTGCATAGTGAGACCCTGTCTCAAAAAGACAAAATATATAAATAAATGACAGGCGGACATCACATTCACGTTTAACATGGTTTGAAATTTCAAATTGTAGTGATAGCATGAGTGGAAACGTCCAGAAAGCCACACACGTACTCTTGAGAACATTCCGTGGTCTCTCCTCTACCTACCCTGCCCCACCTTCAGCCGTGACTAGCACCTTCCTCCCCTGGTGGGAATCCCTCAGACGGAAAGGATGGTGAGCCCATCCAGGTCCCAGGTAGCTTCCAACAGGGCCCTTCTAGTTCTAGGAGTTACAACTGAAGGACTACGGGTCTGCGCCCTGAAGATCCAAGTACTTCAGATAAAAAGAACTTCCTGCGTGAAGGAGCTCAGGAGAGTGCTGGTATACACAAGCACTGGCGTGGTAGGAAGCTGAGGCTTCACGCAGACCTTTTCTCTTGGGAACCTGAGACCAATGGGGAAAAGTCATGGCCTTCTCTACTGGCTGAATTCCCTGAAAATTTTGAAAACATTTGTCTTGGAAATCCTTTGAAAGCAATATATAATCATCTGCTCGGGATAGTTTAGAATTTATGTTAGTTAACTCTGACGCTAAGATCCTGACTTCAGGGGGTGTCTTTCATATCTGTACAGGAGGTCAGAAAAGGCCAAGGAAACTTGTGACAGTACCAAGCCCCTGGAAGACCAGTTCATTCTGGTCTAACCAGCTGTGCCAGGCAAACCACCCATTAGCCTCTCCGAGTATCAGTTTCCATCCCAGAAGACCAAGGGCTCAACCAGGTGGTCTCTGACACCCCCTAAAACCTGTGTCTTCAGATCTGATGTTGCAGAGTTTGAATCTTAGTTGCAGTCCTTTGGGTGACCTACACACAAGTGACTAACACATCATTCTGTGATCCCTTTTGCCCAGCTGTCAAATCAGGGTTTAAAACTTCTAGGTAGAGCCGGGTGTGGTGGCGCACGCCTGTAATCCCAGCACTCGGGAGGCTGAGGCAGGAGGATCGCTGTGAGTTCGAGACCAGCCTGGGCTACAAAAGTGAGCTCAAGGCCAGCCTGAACCGCATAGTGAGACCCTGTCTCAAAAAGACCAAAAAAAAAAAAAAAAAAAAAAAAAGCTTCTAGGTAGAATTGTTGGGATAAATAAATGTCATTTGTTGACATTGTAAACTTTTTTTATGGATGGCTCAGCCTGCCCTGGGGGTGGGGCTGGCACAACATGTGGTGCAGGGGGTCTAGTCACAGTCCCTGCGGTTGCCTAAACTTGCCTAAAAAGGTGCCTTAGACCACTGAGCTATCCTTCTCACCAGTCCCGTGATATTTCAATCTTTTGAAGCTTAATGTATAAAGTGAATTTTAAGTATGGTCATGTACTACATAAGGTGTTTTAGTCAAAGGTAAATTATGTGTGTAATAGTAGTCCCGTGAGATTAAAATGAAGCTGAAAAGTTTTTCATCACCTACTTTTTTTCCTGGTGGTATCAGGGATCAAACTCAAAGCACAGGGCCTCGCACTTGCCTGGCAAGCACTTATTCCAGCCCTACTTTTCACTGTACCTTATGTTTAGATAAATTCTTGTCCTTCTGTTGTAATTATCTTAAGCATATTCAGTACAACATTGTATTCCACAAATCTGCAGCCTAGGAGCAATAGATAGCACTATTTAGCCTTAATGTTTATTTGACTATCACATTCAGATTGTCTAAATAGAACCCGTAGTTTTCTTTCTGTCTTTCTTTCATTCATTCGTTCATTCTTTTTTTTTTTTTTTTTTGCTTTGCTTTTTTGAGACAGGGTCTTACTATGCAGTTCAGGCTGGCCTTGAGCTCACTTTTGTAGCTCAAGCTGGCCTCGAACTCTCACTGATCCTCCTGCCTCAGCCTCCCAAGTGCTGGGATTACAGGCATGAGCCACCATGCCCCGCTCTTTCTTTCGTTTCTTTCCTTCTTGGATACGGGGTCTCACTATGCAGCTCAGACTCCTAGTGATCCTCCTGTCTCAGCCTCTCCAACGCCACCTTGCTGGTTCCAGGGCTGGCACAGTGTCCCCAGGGTGGCAGGACTAACATAGCACGTGGTCCCCGAGATTGAACTTGGGTCCCTGCACGTGCCAGGCAGGTGCACAGACTGCTCAGGTATCCCCCAGCCTGAGCTTGTGATTCGTGAACAGTAACAGAAGCACTTAACGACACGCTTCACAGAATGCACCTCGCTCGGTAAGCAGCGCATGACTGCAGTACTCCCGGACTTTGGATGGGGACTGTTTGCTCCCAGGGGTTTACATTCTTATCCCCTTTATTAAGAAGATGGAACCTTAATCCCTATGGCATCCTAAGGTGGGGCTTTGGGTGGTCCCGGCCCTCAGAGCCACGTGCCCTCCAGTGAGCCCCGGTGACCTTTGGGGAAGAGGGCTGGAGGTGCGCATACTCGAATTCCTCCTGCCCCTTGCCCTGCCATGTCCTGGCACCACTGTGGGACTCTGCTGGCAGGAATGCCATCACCACAGGCGGCCTTTTGACCTCGCACCTCCAGAACTGTAACCAAAATAAACCCCCTTTTTTTAACTTCCCAAATCAAGTTTATTAGTTAAAATAACCCCCTCCTTCAGTTAAGTACAAAATTAGTTGTACAGATTAGGTAAGTCTGTCATATTGTCTTATTAGCAGTAGAAAGCACGCTAATACAAATCCAGAATCCAAAACATCTTATATACCCTCCCCCGCCCCCTCAAGCTGGGCTCGGGGACTCACATCCTACAGGATGCAGGCCACAGTGACAGTTTTGTCAGTACCGTATCGCAAATATTAGGGCGTTAGAGCAGGCTGTGCTATTGTCACCCTTTCAGGGTAACTGCCACCTCATCTGACCCGCCCTCAGCCTCCCAGTCCCAGCCACCTGGGGCACCCAAGAAGAAACAGCTGCGCTCTCAGGAGCACCAGGAAGCCTCTCCGGCAGGGGAGACTCGCTAGTGAGCCTTCCTGTGAGAGGACTGGCTCCTCCGGGCAGGGTGCGGTGGCTCCGTCCCAGGGGGCTTGGCCCTTGCTCTGTGGGGCTCCGCTGAGGACATGCCTTTACTGTGCTCATTTATTTTCAGCCTGATTTTTATAACAGTTTTATTGAGGTATAATTCACATAATGTAGAAATACAAACATCTCAAGTCTGTTCAGTTCGGTCATCTTTTTATATTCATAGAATTATGTCACCCCTGCCGCGACCAATCTTAGATTCCCTTCGGCAGCTCCAACAGGAAGCCCGCTTCTCCTGGCAGCTGCTCCCCGTCCCTCCCTGAGAAGCGCCCCTCTGGAGCTGCCTTCCCAGACTCCACCTCAGCAGGTTGCGCACACCTATGCGGCGGCGTCTGGCTTCTTGTACTTCACAAAGTTGTCAAGGTTTATCGGTGTTGTCACAGTGACACGTTACTATTTCAGCTGGATAATGTTTCATATGTGTTTACACCAGATTTTGTTGATTTATCACGTGGTAGCATTTGGGTTCCTTGCACTCTGGGGTTATTGTAATAATGCGATTATGAACTTTTTTGTGTTACCTGTCCAGGAAATTGAACCGCTGAGCTACATCCCAAGCTCTTTTTCAATTATTATCTTTTTATTTTGAGACAGGATTTTGCTAAATTGCCCAGGCTGGCCTTCAGCTTGCAGTCCTTCTGCCTTGGTCTCCTTAGTAGCTGGGATTGCAGGATGTGATGCCATGTCTGGCTTACAGTACACATTTAGGCAAAAGAATTGTGTCTGCTTGTTTTGTTTTTTGAACATTATACTTAGAATTGGAATTGCTGGGCCACGTGGTAAGTCAGTGTTCGAGCTGAAGCAGTGCCACACTGTGCTGTAGGTAGCTGTACTATTTTACCTGGTATAATACCTGAGCATTCCAGTACCTCTCTATCCTCATCAACATTTGCTCTTTCCATCTCTTTTTTTATTTATTTTTTTAAATTTAATTTTATTTTTTTCTTGTTTCAGAACTTTTGTTTATTTTTATGGCCAGCTCAGCCTGCCCTCAGGGCAGGGCTGGCGCAACATGTGGTGCCGGGGATCGAACCGCGGTCCCTGCAGCCACCCAAGCTTTCCTGAGCAGGCGCTTTAGACCACTGAGCCATCCTGCTGGGCCCTCCATCTCTTTTATTATAGCCATTCTAGGAGGTGTGAAGTAGAAGCTCATGGTTTCAATTTGTAGGTAGGATGGTTGTTTGTATTCATGTATTTGGTGTGGGGTCTCACTACACAATTTGGACTCATAGTGTTCCTCCTGTTTTCAGCCTCTGCGGCACTGGGGTTACAGGTGCGCACCACCAAGCCTGGACTGGGTGGCCAGCTCAGTGCGCCAGGGGACAAGGCCAGTGGAGGATGTGGTTTGCAGTCCTTGTGTTTGCGTAAGCATGTGTGCAGTCCGCTGGGCTATCTTGCCGGCCCTCATGGTTTCAGTTGATTTCTCTTCATAGATAATGATGTTGAGTAGACAAGTGGTGCCTCCGTCCACAAACTTGATTCTTACTGCAATTGTGGCTACAAATTGTAGCAGATAAGAACCAAATTGAATTCAGTGAATAGTTAGATTCAAAGTTGACTTTGTGGGGAAATTGGATTCAGGTCTCGTACAGTTCACTTTGCAGCCAGAATCACTTAGAGAACTGAGTCTGTGGACTGAGGCACCACTGTATTCTCATGGGCTTATTTTTTTTTTCATGGGCTTATATTAACACACCTTCTGCGGATAAATCTCTTGTTAGATCTGTTCTTGCAAGGCCAGTGAGATGGCTCAGCAATCTAAAGCATCTGCTTAGGCAAGCTTGGGCAACCGCAGGGACCACAGTTCAGTCCCCATCTCTACCTGCTGTGCCAGCCTCACCCCCAGGGCAGGCTGAGCCAGCCATGATATATAAATAGATAAATAAATAAGAAATCTGTTCATGCAGTGACCCGTGGTGTGAGCGTATGGTCCCACAGTGCCGAGACCTAGAGCACGAATGTGTGCCCCATGCAGGGACAGTGAGGACCCCATTTCCAAAGGTGGACACGGAGGGAGGGGTCAGCACCCAGGGTCTCCACTCTGTCTGCGGTCGTGCAGGGAAGAAAGAAAAGAGTCGTGCTCTAGGCACGTGCCTGTTCTCTGTTTGTCAGCAGTCACGGGACTGAAGGCAGAGCCTGTGAGCTCAGTCACTGGCTCCCTTTGGGGACTGTGAGCACGTCCGCTGCTCAGCAGGTCTCCGGGCTTCTTACCCTTTCTCTTCACTCACCATCTTTGCAAATGTTTTTTTTAAATCTAAGTCATGTTAATTCATCCTCTTGACCCACAGTTTAAGTTTGGTACAATGTCCACAGTTGCACAATTACAGCCGTGATCTAGAGGAACTGCCTCCACCTGGGCATGTGCCGGTCACCTTAGCACTTGGGAGTGTGAAGCGGAGGACGGAAGCGCAACACCAGGCTGGGCCACTGAGCCAGAAGACCCTGTCTCACAAAAACAATAAAAACGGTGTGAGAGGGTTTCGCAATAAGATAACAGGAAATTTGGGCTGGGAGATAGCTCGGCGGCATGAGCACCTGCCTGGCAAGTGCAGAGCCTCAAGTTCGATCCCTGGTACTGCATGCGCTGTTGGCCCAGAAACCAGCCATGGTGGCTTCAGGAGGCTGAGATGGAGGGATCACTTCGAGTCTGAACTGCATACCAAGTCCTGTATCAAACAATAAATTTTTTTTTTTTAAATAGGAAATTAGGGGCCTGGCAGGATGGCTCAGTGGTCTAAAGCGCCTGCTTAGGGAAGCTTGGGCAGCTGCAGGGACCGCGGTTTGATCCCCAGCGCCACATGCTGCGTCAGCCCTGCCCTCAGGGCAGGCTGAGCCGGCCATAAAAATAAACAAACAAAGTTCTGAAACAAGAAATAAAATAAAATTTAAAAAAAGAATTTAAAATAGGAAATTAACAATGGTTAATGTATGGCATATTGTTATCTTCAAAGTTGTTGCTCTGTTTTCAAGATATAGACATGCGAGACTGATCACACAATATAAGCATGAACTGTTCTTTTCAGTGTGCTAATAGAAATCAGTAGTATAACGGTCATATACCCTCCATTCTCCCTTTCCCCCACCTCAGCCGTGCTTTCCTCCTGAGCAGTCTCTCTCCCGTTCACACTATCTGTTGTACCTTTTGGATCCTCATGACTCTTGCAGCTTCTCGCACTAGGAGGACAATGCGATGTTTACACGTGTGAGTCTGACTTATGTCACTTTGGAGTGTGGTCTCTATTGCATCCACTTGCCTATGAAAGCCGCATGTCTGTCCTTCATAGCTGGGTACAAAAGCTTCGTTCAGTGTCAGCCTTTGTCGTCCCTCGGTCCCCTGCTTCCAACCTCTGGGAATGATCCTGTTGTTTCCCTGCCTTTTCTCAACTAGCCCAAACGTGAAATCTGACAGCAGGCAGCTTTCCGAGCCTGGCCTCTCTTTTTTGTCTAAGTTTGGAAATTCACCAACGTCATGCATAGATCACCAGATTGTTCTGAAAGGGTTCCACTGTATGGCTTCGCCATGGCTTGCTCACTCACTCAGTATTGAAGGATATTTTAGTTATTTTGGGGGCAACGAAGGTGCTATTTTAAAAATGAGTGAAGGCTTTCCCTTCTTGTAGGTAAATGCTAAACTCACATGCGCTGCTCCATTAGCTGTGTCATTTCACCTCCCCAACAGCGATGTGTGAGGGTGCCAGTCACCCCCACCCTCGCTAGTCCTAAGCCACAGTTTCTGCATCTGTCTGTAGGACGCCTGTCCCTGCCTCCTGCTCTCAGGAAGGCTATGAGGGCGGAGACAGAGTAGGATGACACAAGTAGAAGCGCTTCAGACACCCGAAAGCGCTGCACCCCACCGGGCAGTGAGCCGCTGGCGGCATCTGGGTCTCACCTGCGTGTACGCCGAGCTGGTTTTCGGAGTAATGCGAGTGGTGCAGATTCTCCTGCTAAATCTTGGCAGAGTGAGTTAGAACCAGCCTGGATTGGCAGGCCGTTTGCCTCCCTTGCCTTCCGGAGTTTGTTTTGGACCCCAGGGTTGGGTGTTTTTTTTTTTTTTTTTTTTTTTTTTTTTTTTTTCTTTTTCCCTTTGGCTCCCAGTTTTGAGCTTTTCACAGAAACAGATAAATGACCAAGATATAAATCACCAAGTTTTGCAAAGCAAAATGACTGCGCGTGACGGAAGTCCACAGGACTGGAGTCCGTAGGACAGGCTGGATGACGTGCTTGGAGAGCAATAAATGCGGCCCTGACGTGGCCGTGTCACCAGGGCAAGGCACAGAGGGACACAGAGACAGTGCAGAGCACCCAGTGCTCACTGTGGCCCACTGTGCGGGGCAGGGTGGATGGACGCTGCAGGGTGAAGAAACTTCGGCTTCTTCCAATTTGAAACTTAATGTGTATACAGGTGCAAGAAAACAGCAAGCCAGAGTTATGGCTCCGGCTCCAGATGGGCTAACGGACCGTGCGATGCCGAGAGGGTTACTTCCAGACATTATTCTATTTCCAAACACAAGGTGCACATCGGTAGTGGACACATGCATATGTCCCTGCCCCATGTCTCAGAGGCATGGGAACATCTGGCGTCCAGATGTGCATGTAGGGACTTCCTGCAGAAGAGCACAGCATGCAGAGAGAGGGAGAGGAGGCACGCGGGGTGAGGAGCCCGACAGCGCTGCCCCTGAGGCTGCCCGAGCTGGCACCAGCCAGGACGCGTTCTGCGCGCTCCTAGGGTGCCATGACGGGACGTAGGACATGGCCTGTGGCCGGCACTTTCCCCTGCTGGCCTTCCTTCCACACAGCCTTGAGGTAAACAGCCACGAGGTACATTCTAGGCAAATCCCAATTTCATCACCCACTGCAGAAGCCAGACCAGTGCCTCTGAAAAATGTCCAGGTCGTTACAAATAGGGCAAGTGTGAGAGGCGGCTGAGGAGACAAGGTGACAAGGTGACAAGGTGACAAGGTGACCGGGGGTGGGGGGGGCGTGTTCCAGATTCCATCGGCAGCAGGGGGACATTAGGGTTAAAACTGAAAGACAGTTGAAGCACATAGCTTAGTTAATAGTAATGTGTGAGTATTAGTTCATTAATTGTGACAAATTCCTCATGCTAACCCAAGTTGTTAATGAAAGATGACACTGAGCACCAGGTACCTGGAACTCTAGTATTCTTGCTATTTTTCTTTAATCTAAAAATTTCGGGGCAGCCAATAGCTCATCGGGTTAAAGCGCCTGCGAGCAGGTGCGGGGGCCGTGGGTTCCATCCCCGGGCCTGCCATGCCTGTCCCCCTCCCGGGCGCACTGAGATGGCAATTGAGATTGGGCATGGTGGCAAACACCTGGCATCCCAGCTCTTGGGAGGCTGTAAACAGTCGGATCCCTAGGAGACTGATCTCATAGTGAGGCCCTGAGCACCCTGGAGACCTTTGTACCTCTCAAAAATAAAGTAAAATAAAATGAAAATAAAAATTTCTGAGGTAAAAGGTTTACCTGTTTTTTTTTGTTTTTTGTTTTTTTTTTTTTTTTTTTGTACTGGGGATCAAACTCAGGACCCCAGGACCCCAGGACCCTGGGACTCTAGGACCCTGTGCTTGCCAAGCAGCCACTTATACCACTGAGCCATCTCCCCAGCCCCAAGACTTTCTTTTTGAAAAGCTAATTTCTTTTAAAAATTAAAAAGAACTAGGAAGACCTAAGGTGTTGTTTATTTAAAATATTTTGCCTTCTTAAAAGTGTCCTGTGAGGAATTTCTGTTTAATCTTAGTGAAATTGTTAATGCAATTATTTTTTTCAAGATTTTGTTTTTTGTATGTGTGCAGGGTCTCCCTACACAGCTCAGACGCGTAGCGATCCTCCTGGCCTCTGCCCCCCCAGTGCTAGGATTACAGGCATGTGCCACCATGCCCAGACTAACTGCATCATCTCTCAATGCTTTTTCCTCCCGTACTGGGGATCAAATTCAGGACCTATGCTTACCAGGCAGGCACTTAAGCCACTGCACTATGTCCCTGACCCCTAAAATTATTGCTTTAAAGGTTAGGTCCCTTTAATTGTGTTGGTTTCATGAGAAAATTTATTATGATTTATAAATTGGTGTTCACTGAGATAAAGAAAAAAGTAACTAAATATTTGGGATGGTTGCATTTCTGAAATTTAAAGAACTCTGGAGGAAGAATTGGTTTTTGAAAACATTAGTGTTTTAAAATAATTATTCAGGGGGCCCGGTGGGATGGCTCAGTGGTCTAAAGCCCCTGCTTGGGAAAGCTTAGTCGACTGTAGGGACCACGGTTCGATCCCCAGCACCACATGCTGCGCCAGCCCTGCCCTCTGGGCGGGCTGAGCCAGCCATAAAAATGAGTGAATAAACAAACAAAGGTTCTGAAACAAATAAATAAATAAATAAATACAATTCTAAAAAAATATATATATATATTATTATTCAGAATAGCAGGGGCAAAATCAAAAGCCACGCTTAGCCACATTAAAGAAAAAGACTAGCTAGCTTCAGCTTATTCTTTAAATGTTAGTTTTTCTTTTCAGGTGAAAATTAAAGGCATCCATGCAAGTCAGATTAACATATAAATGTTGCAGAAACCAACATGTGTTCACCACAGTTGATCTCACGCAGGATACGTCCACACAACAGGCACCTGGACTGTTGCGGTCTGTCGGTGAAGACACGCCACTCCAAGGGGACAGCCCCAAGCTCCCTTTGTCCTTGTGTTGGTTGCTGAGCACAGAGGCCCTTTCCCTGACCCCCAGGTGGTCGCAACGCTGAGGGTGAAGCTGCCCGGCTTAGCCTTGCTCTGCTTTCCCCAGAGCTTCCTGTGACAGACGTTCAGCTTCAGATCACGGCCTGGGACAGAACCGTGGCAAGGCTTGGCCAGCCCCGCCCCGGTGCTCCCCCTGCCCCTCTGCCACGCCCGCCCCTCCCTCAGGGCTGTCCTCTCCTGGGGCCCCCGCTGAGGATCCGGCCCTATCATTTCTCCCAGGCCCCGTGATGCATGATGGCCGCAGGGCTGCACTGTCTGAGCGCCCCAGGCTACACAGCCAACAGGCAGGCCACTCAGTACTGACTGCCCCATCCTGGTAGAAGTTGGATTTCAAATTCAGTCTTAAAATTCACCTCCATAAGGCCGGGGAGGTAGCTCAGTAGTCTAAGCACCTGCCTAGCAAGCATGAGGACCCAGGTTCAAGTCCCAGTACCCCGTGCCATGGTGGTACATGCCTGTAATCCCAGCACTAGGGAGGCTGAGACAGGACAATCAGTACAAATAGTAGGACACTGTACAAATAACTAAATACATACATAGAAGATTTTATTTAAAGTATTCATACTACCTAAAGAAGTAAAGTCCGACCACTGCCTAATTCCTGACTCCCCTAAGTACTGTCCCCTCGGAATTTTCTTTATGACTCTTGCCCAGTTGGTTAAGCAAATAGTTCCTGCTTGGCTATGATAGTTGATCAGACCTGACTCATAACAGGAGCAGCTCTGGGGCATTGGCAGCTTCGATGCGCCAGCCCTGCGCTGCGCATGCCCTGCTGTCTGTGAGGCCTTAGTAAGCCGTGCACATGATGGTTGGGACCCTGGTAACTTCAGTGAACGTAAGCATTATAAGCTGCAGTGTGAGCTGATATGCATAACATCAACAAGAACAAAAGACGGAATCGGAAAGCGGAAGGCAGCTAGGGAAGGGTATTAGAGGCATAAGCCGTAATACGGCCACGTAGACTCTCCCTGGTATGATTCTAAACTACATGAGCCGCAAACGTAAAAGTAAAAGTAAATAAATGGGCAAACATTTTTTAAAATTAGCTACACAGCCTTAGGGTTGTTCTGACTTTACAGGCAGAAGCACTAACACTGAAGGAGTCAGAAACACGTTCAAGCTCAACTTCATCGATCATGATTTGAGAAAGGCAAATTAAACAACACTGAGGTTCCATCTCAGCCCTGAAAGAACGGCTATCATCAAGAAGTCAGCCAAAGGCCAGCGAGATAGCTCAGTGGATAAGACCCCTGCTTTGGCAAGCGAAGGGACCAGGGGTTGGCCCCCAGACCCACATGCTGCACCAACGCTGCCTGTGTCCCCAGGGTGTGCTGAGCGGGCAGCAGAGGCCAGGCGTGGTGGTGCACGCCTGTAATCCCAGAGCTGGGGAGGCTGAACACAGGAAGAGCAGCACAAGTCCAATCTGTGTAGTGAGACCTTGTACCAAATACACAAATGAAAAAAAAAAAGATGAAGAAGAAGTCAGCCAGCAGCAAATGCTGGAGGGGCTGTGTGGAAAAAGGAAGCCTTCTCCCCTGTTGGGGGAAGTGTGGGGTGCTGCGACCACCGACCACCGCGGAAGTGAGTGTGGCGAGGCCTTTGAAACTCCAGTTAGAGGTCCCATTAAACCCAGCTATTCCCCTTCTGGGTATCCTCCCAGAGTAAGTAAACACAGGATACCGCAGTGATATACGCACACCCATGGTTATAGCAGCACAGTTCATCCTAGCTAAATCCTAGAAATAACGTAAACGCCCATCAGTTAAGGAATGGATAAAAAAAAAAAAAAAAAAAGATGTGGGTTTGTTTTATATAAAGGACAACTACTGAGCCAGAAAGAAGGGTAAACCTACGACTTTTGTGGGTAGATGGACACCACTTGGGACCCTACTCATAAGCGAAGTAAAATCAGACTCACGTATGTAAACGTCGCAGCATCTCACCAGCGTGAGAAACTGAGAGAGTACGCAGGATCCACAACGCACAACAGGCAGTGTAAACGGGGAAGGAGCTGTTCACAAGAAAGGGGGAACTGTGCCGAGGAGAGGGGACAGGGGAAGGCAAACACTCATGTATAGACCAGGGAGTGGGCAGCGGGCTTGGCTTGGTTCACTGAAAAGAAAGGTTTGTGCTAATGTTGTCTGTACAAGGTGTCATGTCTCAGACTCTGAGTGGCTGCCGTAAAGACAACAGTAGGCACTGCGTGATTATTGTAACTCTCCTACTAACTTGTTTTGAACTATTGTTATTTTTATCTTTCTCTTTTTTCAAAAAATCCAGTTAGCTGATTACTCATGTTACTCCTTGTGTTAGGAGACTAAGCTGCTTTTTTATTTGCTTGTTTTGGTAATTCTGGGGACTGAGCCAGGGCTTCACACAAGCCCAGCTCCTAAGCAGCCACTTATAATTAAAAAAGATAATAATAATAATGTAGAGGTTGAGGGCTGGGGACGTGCCATGCCGCTATAATACTCACCTAGCACACGTGTGGCTCTGGATTCATAGTAATGACGGGTGGGTGTGTAGGGATACATGGAGCTCTTCACCATGCCCTAAATCTGTAAGATGGGAAGATAGCTCAGTGGCATAAGTTGCTCCCTGCCAAACACAGCTTCCCAAGTTTGATCCCCAGTGCCACTGATAAAAAAAAAAAAAAAAAAAAAAAATCTGAGGAATTTTTTTAAATGGTAAAATAGCTAGAATTATACAAGAAAGACTAAAATACACACACACACACACACACCCTAAGCAAAGAAGTAGATGCCACTGACTAAAAATTGGCCAGAAACTCCTGGCAGCCTGTGTAAAGAGGGCGATTAACAAGTAATTGCTCTCATCATAGGAATAATAAAAAGAAGAGGGGAGTGCGCGGGAGGGAAAAGGGAAAGGGGGAGCAGTCAGGGATGAGGTGCCCTGCCGAATCTGAGCACCCCGCTGCCTCCCGGAGCTCAGGAGAATGCGGCAGGCAGCCTGCAGGACACGCGTGGCACCGCAGGACAGGACAGCACCAAGGACACGCCTGCAGGAGCAGTGCCCTTGGCTGGGCAGACGCCGACCCTTAATAAAGGGACACAGCGCGGCAGCAGGACTCTGCAGGCGTGAGGGAGGAGCTGAGAGCATCTGGCCTGGGCGCTGCTCCATGGCCGTCTCCCTGGCACCAAGAGGAAGTTTGGAGAATCCAAGGAATGATGCCCAGTATGAGCCTTAGGACCTCTGTCGGGATTCCAACCTTTTGATAAGTGGGACATGCTGCAGAGAGCTGAAACTTGAAATTCCTGAGAAGCCCTTGTATAAACAGAAGTTACCACTGTCTTGGGAGAGCTGCCCTCTGGCTACCTCTTCCTGTTCCCCAGGGCACACTCTGCTGTCCACCCGCAGGTACCCAAGACTTCATTTCTATGATTACCCATAACCATCCTGGAAGGATAGGGTAAATGTTACGTCCTACTGTGTAAAATGCTCTTTGTTGAGCTTTTGTGTAAACGACGGGTATGGATGACTTTCAAGCCAAGGCTTAAACCTGAGACTTGACAAGAAGAGGGAAAGAGACGCAGGGTGAAGCACAGAATGAATATGGAAGTGTGCGGTCAGCAAGAAGAGTAAAGTCGCGCAGAGAAAGCCTGGCGCCGTGTGGATGCCGTTCCAGAGGTGCCAGATGAATGGCCAACTAGGCCACAGAAGGAAGACCGGCCGGCGGGCAAGAGTCTCAGGGGAAATGCCGACTGGCCGCTTACGTGGGACTCACGTGTACTCTGGCTTTAGACACTTCGCTGTGAGTAGGGCAGCATCCTTTTTTTATGGTACCAGGGATTGAACTCAGGACCTTGTACGTTCCAGGCAAGCACTTATTCCCCTGAGCTATCTCCCTGGCCCCGGCAGGGCAGCATCCAAACTGCCGTTCCAAGATGAGGGACCCCAAGACGTGCCCTCCAGATTCCTAAATAGCTTCACTTATTAACTAGAGTTGTAGATCAGAGATCAGTGACTCTTCCGATGCAGGATGATGGGAACGAGCTCTCTCTCCTGTCCCCAGGTGGCAGCACCTCCCAGTCCCTCCCAGGATGGTTCCCGGAGTCTCGCTGCACGGTCCTGGGGTTGTTCATCCAGAAATACCCCCTGCTAGACGTTGCTGTAGCCTCTGAGAATCACGTAGCAGAAGAAAGAAGCAAACATCACACCCCCCCCCACATAGAATTTTCTACTTAGCTGGAGACAGATAAAGTCAGGGAACATGGGCTGATGAGAGGGAGAAAAAGAAAGAAAATATCAACCTTCAGTGGAGTTGTGCAGAAAGACGGCTCTGCCACGGTCGTCGTCCTGGGGAGTTGGGAGAGGGCCAGGGAGTAACCTGGACACATGAAGCATGGGCAGCACGGGCAGAGAGGACGTGCCAACGCCCCGTGGGTGACGTACCTGCGCTTTCAAGACTGGGGAGGAGGTCAGCGCGCCCGGGTGGCGCTACGGTGGGCTGGGGGAGAGACGCAGGAGACAGAGGGCAGATGGCCCCGTGGGGAGACCCGCATCTTTCCACTTTATCCAGGGCAATCACGGCAGGGCTGGGTGCACATCGCGCAGGTGCCTTCTGGTTTGTTGCTTTTATTCACCCATGGTTTTGGATTCTCTCGTGCTGGTATGTCTAGCTACGGCTCGCTTCTTTTCTGCGGTGTGTGTTAACCTACGGGGCCTCACTCGGCATTGCAGGCGGCTCCGCGCCCGAGCAGTGGATGGTGGCTGAGGCTACATGGCCAGATAGTCGAGGTTACTGTGAGCAGACGGCGAAGTCATCAGTCAGGACGGCCTTCTCTTGTTTAGCGCCCGAGAGACCGGGCCCCGCTGGTGTTAGCATGATGCCTGGTGGCGCTGGAGGCCACAGGAAGGCGCTGCAGTGGACATCAGAGGACTTGTTGGTAGTTGTTCTATGTTTTCCTCTCTTTTTTTTTTTTCTGGTTTATTTGCTATCATAGTTTTGCTTTTGTGTTTTATTTTGTTTTTGTTGGCGTGGGAGTTTTTTTAGTCTCTCTTTTCTTTTTCCTTCATTGTTTGAACTTGTGAGTTCAAACAACTCTTCGCAGTTGTTGTTCTGTTCAGTTCTTTTTATCGCTTCTTCCTCGCCCTCCGCTCTTGTGTGCCATTGTCCCAGAGTAAGTAGGGTCCCCTTTGTCCTCCGGCCTCTAATCTCTTCTTGTTCTGCTTCTCTATTTTCTCCCTAACTCATTTAAATAGTAACCCCACAGGGCAAACTTGACATGTTAAGGACTTGTGTACTGCATATGGTTTTCTGGTTTGTTTTAGATTTTGTTACATACTCATAAATTTAATTCATAGGGTTAACAGCAGCAAGTTAATGGTTACATGAGTTTGTCATTTTCTAGGCTGTTTTCTGTGTTACTGTTCTTGGCACCACTATAGCCAAAAGTGACATAACTGTTCTAAATAAATCACCCCAGGAATTAAACTTAAAAAAAAAAAAGGAAAGAAAAGAAAATGAGCACTTTAAACAAGATGCAACCCCAAACATCACCAAAGGCAAACCCAGGGGGCAAAGAGGCAGAACAATCTGAAAACTACCCACCTGGTATCTGACACAGTAACAGCAAAGCAACCGAAAAGGTCAGAGAAAAAAATTAAATCAGAAATGATCTGTCTTATAACTGCAAAGGTGATGCCTGCCTTGAAAATCATGCTTAATGACTCTAGAACAAATAGGGACCAAAAAAAGAGGAACTTAAGAAAATTATGGAAACCATGAATACATAGTACAGAAAAGAAATGCAATCTGTAAGATGGATTCAAGTTCATCCAGGAGAACAAATATTCCATGGAAAGTATTCACAGCAGATTAAGCCAATGTGAGAACAGAATCTCAGATATAGAAGATGGGCTTTGAACTGACAATCACAAGAAAGATTTCCTTAAAAAGCAAGAGATCATGAGAAATCAAAACAACCACTGCTAGATGATGCAAAGAAGAATAATTTAAGATTGATTGGAGTCAAAGCAAAAGCAGGAGATAGCACAAACAATACTAAGTGTTCACAGATTGACAGCAGAAACCTCCCCTTATAGAAAAAAGAATTTTTTCATGCAGTGAGTGAGGCATATAGAACTCCAACTGGCCATAACCAAAAGAAGTCTATGGCCAGCTGTATCACAGTCAAGATTCTAGAAGTTCAATACAGAAATAGCATATTAAAAGCTATTAGGAAAAAGAAACAAATCACTTATACAGGAAAGCCCATGAGAATCACAGCTGATTTTTCAGTTCAAACCCTCAAGTCAAGAAGAGCTTGGAGTGAAATATTTCAAGCTCTAAAGGAAAGAATATTTTTTGCCATTTATTTTTTATTGCATTTAATAAGAAATAACAATATGACAGTTTCAAAACACATTAGTAGAGCATTTCCAGTATTTGGTACAATGCATATTATTGTCCTCCTAGTAGTTATACAGAGCACAGGGTGTAGATGTGATAATTTTTCTAATCATTATTAGTACAAAAAATTTCTTCTCACTGAACTAAGAGAAAGTAGTTGTGTACCTAATGTAGTATTCCATAATCGCGGTGGGTTATTGGGAGCACTGGTAATGTCAGAAGCTGTTGATTAAGCCTTTTACAGCTCAGCATTCTACTCTAGCTTTGCGTTTTATGCCTTGTGGTTAAACTTTTCTGTTGGGTTGTTAAAGGCAAGTTTAAGCAAGACCTGTATAGCAAAACATGGAATTTTTGTATCTCCCAAGATCAGGCAAATCCCCTTAGGATTTATCTTGAAGCCGTGTGCAGTGCTTTGTAGAATTATCATCAGTGTCAGCTATCTGGATGTTCTCTGTAAAAGCCTGAGAGAATGGTTTCTCTCTAGGTGACTGTCCTTAGGCACACTGTACATCATTGATCCCTTTCCTCTGCGGCCCCATAATGTCCTTAAACAGAAAATTTGGGACACCACTGAGTTATAGGATGCTACAGCACAGGTTCTCTTATGTCCTGAGTGCATGGCAGAATCAGTGGACTCCAAATGGTGCTCTCACTTGTGTACGTGGCTGAAGCAGGCTTTGTTCCACTTGCGCTTCACAGCACAGCTTGGTGAACGAAGCTAATCCTCAGTGCGATTCCTACTCCCCAGACCAAGCCATGAGTTCAGACAAATACTTCAATGCAGGGGTGGAATGTAAATAAATATTGCTGGTTCCACTTCAGGAGTTTTCTAGAACATTTAAGTGGATCTGAAAAATACATTGTACAAACATCATATTCTTTCCATACTTGTTTGGCATAGGATTTAATCAAATTAAAATGATGAGTGTTGTTTGTAAGGTTGTGTGTATCTTTTCTTCCAGGGATGGAAACCAGTGTATCTGAGTTATATCATTAAAGTACTAAAACATGCCCAGCATTTTTAGGAACTGTAGGCCAGAATTTATAGGCTACAGGTGTTGGGTGTATTTGACAGAAGGCTGGAATTTCTTATTTAGAGTTAAAAGGAAAGGAGGCATGCATCGCAATTTTGTCTCAGGAAAACATTTCACTAAAACATTTAAGTCTTGACTGTTATCCAACACTTAGAAAAAATGGAAAAAGATAGAAATTTCAATTACATAAAATTCTAGAGGAAAATATTTAGCTGGTTGGTTTGCTCATTTGGTGGTGGCAGGAGTTGAACCCAAGTTTTCACAGAGCTATGCCTGCAACATTTTCTTTTTCTTTTTCGTTTGTGACAGAACTTTGGTGGGTTGCTGAGTTGCCATGGGGGGCCTGAAATGGCTGTCCTATCTCAGCCTGGCAGAGTACGGGGATGCCAGTCCTGCACCACCATGTCTGTCTTCCTTTTTAACATATTATGTGCTCAGCTGTCCTCAACTCGCAGTAAAGTTTGTTCTCAGTGACTCCTTAGTACCTGTCAGTTTTTCCGTCATACCTCATGACACTGATAACATCAGCAGATAATGTAGCACCGTTTTCTGCCTGAGTATAATACATGGCGCTATGCAGGAGGGGAGAAACTAACTAAAAGTAACTAAGACCACTTGGCTTTGAGTTTTGGGGGGTTTTATTTATGTTTTCCCTTTTACTAGTTATTACACCCCTTAGATATAGGACATTAGATGACTTTCATTTGTAGGTAAGGAAATTAAGGATCTGTACTGTAAAGAAGCTTGTTGGAGGTCACGGAAGTAGAGACAGACAGCGCAGGAGAGCGAGCGTGCGGGTCTCTAGGCCTTGTCCTTCTGTCTCTTGCATCATTTTAAACGTTCTCCTGCCGGGCGTGGTGGCGCACGCCTGTAATCCCAGCACTCGGGAGGCTGAGGCAGGAGGATTGATGTGAGTTCGAGACCAGCCTGGGCTACAAAAGTGAGCTCAAGGCCAGCCTCAATTGCATAGCAAGACCCTGTCTCAAAAAGACAAATAAATAAATAAATAAATAAATAAATAAATAAATAAATAAATAAATAAATAAATAACGTTCTCCTACACCCAATGCCTGCCTTAACGGTCTGATTCACCAGATTCAGAGGGCACCAGATTTATTCCCTAAAAGGCTTCATCCTACACACAGGCACTGCAGTGGCAGCAGACTTAATCGTCTTCTTCCTAATGATCTAGTATAACCGCCAAGTCTAGCAGGGCCAGGAGGTAACTGATTTGGCAAGATGTCAACATCCTTTGGTTCCTCATACAAATCTGTCTTCAGGGAATGTACAGCAACACACGCAAATCATCTTATTTCCTCCCATCTGCTCCTCTGCTTGGGCATTAGTACTGGTTTGGTTATTAGACTCCTGCTCCTTGTTCACCCTCTGCATTCTAGTTGGCAAAGCTTGTATTTTATGATAAACAAAGTAGTGACTTGCTGGCTGGCCTCACTTAGGCTGCCCTGTGGTATGGAGAGCCCTTCCTGGTCCTCGTCTCTGTCCAAGAAATTTATATTTGTTATCTCATGGACGAATTATTGGAATCCTGTCAAGTTAATGCCAATCTACCACTTCCAGAGCAACCCATGGCAAGAATTAAGACACTAAAGGATATTCGTAGCTATGGGGAGCCAAGGGGCCCTAAATCCAGCCATGGTGATGGCAATGTAGTACAGAGGCCCTGACCCTGGGCTGAACTGGGGTTGTATTCACTCATGAAAGAGGAGTGGCCTAAGGATGAGTGACTGGGAATGGCAGGAAGCAGGCGAGCGCTGTGAGCTGGGTTGGGCAGGAGGCCTGCAGTTCCCTCTGTAACATGCAGAGAGTAATCTGCATTACACAAATGCGATGGTAACTAACGTTTTGGGGCCTGGTGCTTCAGCTCTGATGTCTTTCAAGCCATAGCCTCTGTGTTGAGGTTCGATCCCAGCTGACAACATGGAGCATTCATTGGCTCTTTGTCCCATCTTGCTCTGGCTCATTAAAGAGCAGCAGGTGGGGGTTACTATGGAAAAGCATGTGCCATCTTCAAAGACTACCACCATCACCTTGGCTAGACCAGTATTCATTGCTTAGAGCCAAATGAAGGAATAAGGAAAAGTCCTCGCCAACTCTATACATATCAACACATGGAAGTAGGTCAGGGTCAGCCAAAATCAGCAGTGCCCTCCTCTCCTGAGGGCCCCATGGGAAGCTCTACTAGGTCCCTCTAAGTTGTTCTGGAAGACCACCTTCACTACCCCTGTTTCCCAGGCAGTACAGCTTCTGGCTAGCGGCTTCTCCCTCCAGGGGACTCTTCAGGTGCCTCGGAAAGGGCCCAGTCCATTGCAGAGCACCTAAGAAGTCCTCCACCCTCTCACTCGCTGGTACCCAAGTATCTCAAGGAGAGTAGAATCTTCCAGGCATGGGCCAGTTACTCACAGGCCCTCCTGAGTCCCTGGGTGTCCTCCCAGAGCACAAGTATTGTGAACCCGCTGAGAGGAAAGCAAGCTGGCAGGTGACAGTGATGTGCTTGTGACACTTCCCATACTACAGGTCTCAGATCCTCGGCCACTCAAGTGCTTGGCTCATCTTCTGAGAAGGGTGGCAGTAATAGGGAAACAGAGGAACGGAATGGTCCCGGCTTCCGGGAGTGCCATCTCCAGGTCAGGGGGCAGCTTAGTGGTCACAGTGAAGTTTACGAAGTGCAGCATCAAGTCGTTAGCAGAGAGAACTCGTGAACTGTTTGAGGGTTTAGAGAAGGCTTCCTGGAAGTAACATAGGAGATACTTGGAAACATTGGGTACAGGAATGATGGGAGGTGAAGGAGCTGTGGGGGCTGAGGCTGGGTGGGCTTTGGGTGGGGATGTCCAGAGTTCAAGTGGGACCTCCTGAGGAACCTTCTCCCTGAGTGCCCTGTCTAAATGCCTAGCAACAGCCAGGCATGGTGGCGCGTGACTATGATCCCAGCACTTGGAAGGCCGAGGCAGGAGGATCACTGTGGGTGGGAAGGGCTACCCAATGAATTCAAGGCCAGCCTAAAATGCATAGGAAAACCCTGTCTCAAAAAGACAGAAAGAAGCCAAGCGTGGAGGCTCACAGCTCTAATCCCAGCACTTAGACAGGCAGGAGGATCGGTGAGAGTTTGAGACCAGCCTGGACTACAAAAGTGAGCTCAAGGCCAGCCTGAACTGCATAGTGAGACCCTGTCTCAAAAAGAAAATAAATTAATTAATTAATTAATTAACTAATTCCTATCAATAGTGGAGAAGGAGTCCCTTTCCCCCCACAATCCTGCCAGCATTTGTTATGGGTTGCTTTACTGATGATAGCCATTCTTGGAGCTGTAAGATGGAATCTCAGTGTTGTTTTAACTCGCATTTATCAAATGACTAATGATGTTGAACATTTTTTCATGTATATAATTTCCCATCTGTTTCTTTATCTGAAAAGTGTGTATTCATTCCACATGCCCATTTTTAATGGGGTCTTTAAGTTGGCGGGGGCTGATGTTTTTAATTCTATATATTCTAGGTAGAAGTCCTTTCTAAGGGATAGTGGGCTAGAATTTTTCCCATCTACGAGCTGTCTTTGCGCTTTGTCGGTGATGTCTTTTGATGTGCAAACCTTTCCAATAGGATGAGATTCCATCCTATCAAAAGCGCTGAAGCAGTTCCTGTGCAGTTTGGGTTTTGTTCTAAATATTCTCCCCTCCCCTATGTCTTCAAGACATGTCTGCTTTGTCTTCCGGTAGATTCAGTGTTTCTGTTGTGATACTTTAATATTTCATCCTTTTTAACTTTAGTGCATGGTGATAGACATGGATCTAGTTTTAGTCTGGCATGTAGACAGCCAGTTTCTCCCAGCACCTTTGCCTACAGAGGCTGTCTTCCTTCCAGGGGATGCATTTGGAGCCTTTGTCAAAGATAAAGGGGCTGAGTTGTGTCCGCTTCTCCTAAGCTGTTCATGGATCCTCAGGTCTGGTTTTGTTTTTGTTTGTTTGTTTGTTTTTATAACCAGCACCATGCTGATTTTAGCACGGTAGCTCTGTGGCATTATTTTACTCAGGGATTGTAATGTTCCCTCCCCGGCCTCTGTTGCCCAGAATTGCTTTTGTTATTCAATGTCTCTTCTGGTTCCAAATGGATTTTAGGAATGTTTTCTTTAGATCTGCGAGGTATGCTAATGGTATTTTCATTAGGACTTCATTAAACGTGTATAACAATTTTGGAAGTATGGCCATTTTCACAATGTTGGTTCTTCCTATCCATGAGCAAGGAATATCTTTCCATTTTCTGACATCCTCTTTGGTCTCATTTTTCAGAGTACTATACTTCCAGTGTTTAGATTTTTACTTTTCTGTTTCATTGATTCCTATGTATTTCATTCTGCGTACTTCCCAGAATTAAAAACATAACCACAGCAATATACATGTGGTGCCCCATGTTTATAGCAGCATAATTTTTAATAGTTAAATCTTGGAAACAACACAAATGCCCACCAACTGAAGAACGAATTAAAAAGGTATGGTATTTTCATGCAGTGGAGTACTTACTATCCACCTGTAGAGAATGATAAGCTCAAGACTTCCACAGGTAAATGGATGCAACTTGAGACCATGCTCATAAGTGAAATAAATCAAACTCCCATGAGTAAACATCACATTGTCTCTCTAGTGTAAGAAACTGAGATAGTAAATAAGATCTAGGGCTGGGGATATGGCTCAGCAGCATAAGCACCTGCCTGGCAAGTGCAAGGTTCAGAGTTCCATCCCCGGTACAGAAAGAAAGAGAGAGAGAGAGAGAGAGAGAGAGAGAGAGAGAGAGAGAGAGAGAGAGAGAGAGAAGTAAATAAGAAATAAAATATACAATATGGCCAGCCCAATAGCTCAGTGGATTAAGGCGCCTGCTGAGGCAGACACAGCAGCCAGGGTTCAATTCCTGGTATGCCATGCTGGCCCTGCCCCCAGGGTGTGCCTAGATGGTGATTGAGACTGGGTGTGGTGGTGCGCACCTGTAATCCCAGTGCCTGGAAGGGTGAAAACAGGAGGAGCACTATGAGTTTGATCTGTGTAGTGAGACCCTGTAGACCCTGTACTAAAATTTAAAAAATAAATAAAACATACAATAAACATTGTGGAAGAAAAGAACAACTGGCATTGGGGAAAGGAAAAAAGCAGGAAGGGAAAAGAAAACACATATGTACACACAAGATAGTTAAGACAATAATGTTACTAATTTATATTAGTTCATTTTTAAAAAGAACAGTTTGTACTTAAATTGTTTGGTTAATTTTTCACACCTATATCTTGTAATCTGAGCAACTACCTTGAAGATAGTAATACACAACATACTACCCATTGTTAATTTCCTATTATCATGGGTCTTCTTCTCTTTAGAAAAAAAAAAAAGAGAGAAATAAATGTCCACTCCTGGATCCACAACACAAGAGGTGGACATCCGAAGCCAGCAGCAGATGCGTAGTGAAAGTAGACCGCGTTAGGGAAATAGCTGTGGCGAGGATCTAGCCTAAGCCAGGTGGGAGGAGGCAGCCAGCCACAAGCAACTGCAGGACTCAAGAACCCATCCACCACAGAGGCAGAGTTGTACCCATCCAGGTCCTGGAGCATGGCTTCCGGGATCCCATCTTTACCAGTTGGCCAGCTTTGAGACCTTGGACAAGTGACCAGAACTCTCTGTGATTCCATCTTGTTGATAAGGTGATAGTGACATATACCCAACTGGACTTTTGTAGAATTAAGTAGCTTAATGATCGTTGCATGTTTAATATCCAGTCTATGAAGTAGCTACACAGGAGCATTTGATAGCTTTAGTATTTCACAGATGTCAGAAAAGGTCAAATTCGGTCATGACAACCTGAGGCCCTGTCAAGATGCCCCCACGGAGAAGGAGATCCCAGCTGGAGAGGTGCAGCTCGTGCAGACCAGGGCAGATGCCCCTCTCTCCTGGGCAGGCAGTCCCACCCACCTTGCAGCCCACATCACTGCCGCTGGAGTGTGAGCTCCCTGCGAGTAGAGATTTGCTGAGCACAGGCGCTCGCAGAGTTCCCCAGTGAGCTGGCAAGCAGGGGCCACAAAGCCAAGCGCCCCACAAGGAGAGCAGCGCAGCGAGTTCCCAGGGGTGTCCCCCGACCCTTGGACCTCTGCCCAAACCCTTTGCTGTCCCTATAGCTGAACAAGCAGCAGGGGGACTCTCACACAGGCTTTCCCCCATATACTCTTTCTTCTTTGGGCTCTAGGAAACTGTCCTATTCTGCAGGCCCAAGCTTGACAGAATGGGGACCTCGGGTAGCAGCCGTGAGGTACCAAAGCCGCGTTCCACTCCTGATGCAGCTGTGCCTCGGTGTGTACAGCTAGGCTCCCCACGGCACTTACCAGTGCTGCTCCTTTGCACAGTGGATCGGGACGGCTGGGCAGGGCTTAAAGGGATAAGTAATTCCTGGTTGAGGCTACTCCTCCTAAGAGAACATGGAAAGTAGCAGAGCCTGGTAGTGCCCAAGAGCAGGCTTCTGACCTGGCTTGATTGTAGTCCACAGGGGCGGCCTTAGGCACACCCTTTCACTGGTCTGAACTTCAGGCTCCTTATCTTGCAATGGCCTGATATCAGTGTCCCCCATGCAGGACCGCGAGGGTTAAAGGAGCGAGGCGCTGTCCTCCTGAGCAGTGCATGTCCCAGTGGAAGCTGCTGCTACTGTAATTATATTTGTTAAAAATCGTGGAAGGAGGGCCTGAGGATTTATCTCTGTGCTTGGCCAGCTGGTGGCCTGAGCAGTTCTCAGCACCAAAAAGAAGACTGGGAAAAGAGTGATTCCTAAGTGACTCCACAGTAGGATCAGGATAATTTAGGGCTGGCAGCTCACGTATATCAAAATATTGTGTAAACCGTTAGCTGTGGGTTTTAATCCCATCATTCTGAAGTGAGATGAAGCAATCAGCGTGAGCTCCGGGGCTACCAATAAATCCTTGTGCAGAAGCAGGAACCTGCTTGAGACGAGCTTGCTTCTGAATGCTGTCTCATAATCGGCTTCAGAAAAAATGACCCGCTCCACTGAGCGTAGTAGGAGGCGACAGTCTTCCAGCTGCTGCCCACTCACTTCAGCTACAAGTAGGATTTGCGTGACTCAGCCAAAATATTTTCTGTGGTCAATTTTAAAACAGTAAAGAGCCAGGGAGATAGCTCAGTGGTGTAAGTGCCTGCCTGGCAAGCACAGGGTCCTGAGTTCAATCCTTGGTTAAAAAAAAAAAAAAAAGCAAAGAATTTAATGAATTTAAAACTTAATCACTGATCATTTAAGGAATGAATAGTTAAAAAATTTGGAGACCAACAACTGTTTTGCTGACTATGAGCAACAAGTCTGCATTTATTAAGTTGAGCAGAATAGTCTGATCTCTCCCCCCAAGAGGCTAAGAATGTGAAGAACTAGCTAGGGAGAGGAGTCAATGGATTCAGCACCTGCCAGGCAAGTGCAAGGACCCAGGTTCAGTCTCCAGTCCTGCATGCAGTGCCAGCCCCACCCTTGAGCACACTGAGCCGGTAACCAAGTCTGGGCATGGTGGCACACACCTGTTATCCGAGTGCTGGGGAGGCTGGAAGTAGAGGATAACTATGAGTCCAAGCCGCATAGTGAGACCCTGTATCAAAAAGACAAGCAAAAGATTTTTTTAAAAAACAATATAGAGAAGGTAGAAATATTTTCTTGGGCCAAGGAGTAGCATAAGTGCTTGCCTGGCAAGCGCAAGGTCCTGAGTTCTATCCCCGCTACCACAAGAAAAACAATTCTTGTATGCGCTGTAACTATTCCTGTCTCCGTGCCCAACATAGTTCCCAGCAAGTCTGCAAGCGTGTGGTAACTGTGGAAATAATAAGCATTACAACAGAGCTATAAATAAAGTATTTGGGAGGGCTACTGGGACGAAGGAGTCTGGAAGGACTAGACTCCCATCGATACAGGACGGAAGTGGGGAGTTGGGTCCTGCACCTGTCCAGACATCGTCCAACCATCCTATCACTCGATTATGTGACTTTTCTCCCCTAAGACTCTAATATTATAGTCACGCTGACTAGCACCCGGGGTGATTCATATTACATAGTGCAATAAATACTTACTAGAAGAAGGAAGATGAACTCAAACCAAGGTGTATTTGTTTGTTTGCTTATAAAAGACAAAAGTTACCTGAACTTTTATTCTTTGTAACTGTAAATCGCTTATGTAGATTTTATTACAGTTTCAAAACAGCGTCCTGGGCTGGCAAGATAGCTCAGTGGACTCAAGTGCCTGCTTAGACAAGCGCAGGGAACAAGGCTCCATCCCCGGCACAACGTGTGCACCAGCACTGCCAGCAGGGCAGGCCGAGCCGGCCACAGGGTGTGGGCCTAGTGGCACAGGCCTGTCATCACAGCACCGGGGAGGCTAAAAACAGGGGGTCACTGTGGCGGGTAGCTAACTGGTGGTCAGCTTGCTACGCTCAGCTGAATTAGACTAGCGTGGTACTGGTGCAGGAGGCTGCCGGAGCATTCATGCCAAGGGATAAAGGCAGCTCAGGAGGAGCTGCTGAGAGGTTGGTGGGGTGCTGCCTGGAGGGGCTGCCTGGAGGGGCTGCGGCTCTCGGCCGTGCTGCTGGAGGGCTGGTCAGGCTGGCTTTCCCGATGACCGTGGACAAGCTTGGGTCCGCGTGTTGGGCATCAATCCCTGGCTCCCCAGGGGCAGGCGGAGCCCTGCTCAGCCTCATGGAGAAGCCTGTCACATGAGGGGAGACAGCAGTTCCCTGACAGGAACTCAGCTCTCCTCCTCGCTGGAGGAGCTTGGGACCGCACTGCCGCTGAGGACAGCGGCAGTACTTTGGGGGGAGCTCTGGGGCTTACCCTGAACGTGGCTTCCTAGCTCCAGTGCAGATCCCTCAGCCCGCCTGCACAGGCCCTCCAGCCCGCCGGCACAGACTTCCTAGCTTCCACCACTGACCTTTGGGCCTTTCCAGCACAGATCCTTGAGGTGGTCCCGCATGAGGCTCTGTTGTGGGCTCTGGGCCTCCAGTTGGACTGGTGGGAGTCATTGCTACGAGCTCTGGGTCCTCAGCTGGATTCTTTAGTGCATGGACAGATTTCCTGCATTTGTAGTATGTGATCCTTGGGTGACTCATTATAGAATACTATTATAAAATGTGTCCGGCACTATATTGCTCACCTTGCAAAACCCCAAACCATACAGTTACTGAGTCCAGGCTGCAAAGTGAGACCCTGCAGCAACCAACTACATTAAAGTTAATTAATTAACTTTAAAAGCCAGTGTTCTATTAACATGTTTCCTAAATGAAGCCATTAAGGTTTCTTACTATGGAGGGCATTCACTCAAAGGCCATCAGACATTTTTTACAGTCAAAAATGTAACCCCAGTATAACAGGGGGAAAAAAGTTAGACTCTGTTCTTTCTTAAAATGGTTGAGGAAAAACTATCAAGGAAGGCAGGCAGCAGGAATAGTAGAAGGTGAGACTGAGGCTTGCCAGGATGTTATAGATTAGACAGAGCGGCCTGGCGGCGCCCTCTCGCCATGGGACTCTCCCGCCGCCCCTGCTTTGCTGCATTCTCCCGTGGTAGCCTGATTGCTTCGCCCTCCTTCAGCCGGGGCTGGACATCGCTGGTGTCTTGTGGCCAATACTGGCATAAGAACAGGTAGGTGAAGGCATATGCGCAGAGCCTTTTCACCAAACTGCAAGTTACCGGCGACTCAACACTTACCTGCTCAAGCAAAGCGGAAATGACTTTTTGTAGACGGGATCGCCCCAGAGGCCTCAGGAGTGGCTCTGCGGGAGTTCCAATTAGAAACTGGGCCGTGTCCTTATCCTCGCGCTCAATTCAATCCCAGGCAGGCTCTCCTGATGCTGTGACAAAGATGGACTGAGAAGCCCAGGCTCGCGTCTGGAGTTGAGGATTTCAATAGAAAAATTGTGTCTCTTTTCCTGATAGTGTGGCAGAAGATTCAGGGAAGGCTTAGTTGGTCTGGCTTGGGCCATGTTCTCAACTTTGAACCAATCACTGAAAAAAGATGTAAAGGTCGAAGTAAGGTCAGGCCCGAGTACCCGGTAGAGATTAACGAGGAGCTTCGGGGCCGCCAAAAAGAAACAAATACCGGAACAAAATTTCCTGAGTATTCATGAGTCAGCAGACCGAAAGGTGGAGTAGACAGAGCGGTCCACAGAAAATGGAAAGTGAAGCTTGTAGCAGAATGCGAGGGTCAGACGAGGACTCGATGGAGAGCAGAAAGAACCCTACGAGTGGACATGTGGCTTAGATGGCGTCAGCCGTGAAGGCCAACAAAGGGATCGCAGCTTTGTTCCGAAGGCAGCTGTGATAATACTTTGGGGGGAAGGCGGAAGGCGCAACCCCAGACAATCCGCAGGCTGGTGAAAGCGCCCCCTCGTATGCGTGGCGCCCGCACAAAGGATGCGCAGGACAACCCTGCGCAGAGCGAAGAGCTGAAGAGCAGAGGCTCACTGCACCCCTGCGTGGCAGTTAGGACGCCCGGGTGTGCGCGACAGGCCCGCCGCCACTGCCGTGTCCTCGAGACTGAGAGACCCTGCCGTGAGGAGCTAGCTCATAGCTGATGCCTACACAGAAGTGTATAGCTGGGGGGAGTTGATTTGAGACAAGGTGCTATGCTCTATGTGTAATAATCAAGATGTATGTCATGCTTAAATTTTAAAAATTTATTGCAGTAAAGGATATATTGCCGTTATCCCTTTCAAAATACTCCCCTTCATCTTCCCTCTTCTGCTTCAAAATAAAGTTCTTCCTCTGATCAGTCACCCCACTGCTCTCTCCTCTTTCTGAAGGAATTCTTTTGTGCGTGACTGTATAAGGTCTGACAAAATATGCTTGATGCCGCGTCTGAGTGCCACCCAGAAGCAACGCACGACTGTGAAAACTGCAGTGTGTCCTTACCCACCTCACTTACTGGGACAGATGCTGAGGGACCCCGGCTGCTCCTCTAATGCAGAATGACTAGGAGTAGGGAGGGGCTTCTGAGTTAGCTCAGTTGGTTAAGCACAAGCAGGCAAACCCAGCCAGGCGCAGAGGACCTTGGTTCAATCCCCAGCTCCACATGCCTTACCAGACCCACCCTTAAGGCAGTCTGAGCCAGCTCAAAAAAAAAAAAAAACCTCTTCTCAGAATTACTATGAGGGGTGCACTTCACATTTTGAAGTGGTCAGCACACCAAAGCACCCACAGCAGCATGGCTAAAGAGCTCACGGAAGAGTACGTTCAGAGCTGCCTCCGAAAGCTGCAAGAAAGATGGGACAAACTTGGTCCAAGGGAGAGCAGGATTTTTGAGAAAGGTTAATGGCAATGTGTTTTGTTTTGTTTTGTTTTGAGACAGGGTTTCACTGTGCAGCTCAGGCCTATCTTGAATCAGTTTGTAGCCCAGGCTGACTTCAGACTTTCACCGATGCTTGCAGCTTCCTGAGTGCTAAGGTTGCAGGCATGCACCTGCATGCCCGGTGGCAGTGTGGCTCTTTCTATAACAAAGTTTTAAAAATTTAAACGTTCACAATATTTTCCATTGAAACCATAGATAGATACATACATACTCATTATATATAAAATCATATGTATATACCTATAATTTCAGATATATGGCAGTTACGCTTTCAAATGACATCTTACTATGAACAAGGGCTTAGGGAAGCCTTCAGAGGAAACGCATCAGGTAAGTTATCCTTGTGTTAGGAAAAGACTGCGGGTTCTCTTCTGGCCTGGTGCTGCTTAGGAAGGAAGCCTCTGAGGTTTCTGGGCTGCTGTGTTCTGTACCCAGAACCCCAGCTCTCCCACTCAGGTAGCAAGGTCAGGAGGAAACAGTGAACAGTTATTGAGTTTTAACTATAGAGTAGTCTTGTGTTAAGATCACTAAATACGGCCTCTCATTTCACACTTAGAATAATTTGCCATAATGATTTCTAACTTATGAAGTGAATGTGATTTGCATTTTCCTGAAGAGGGAACTGAGGCCCATTAGATGGACGTGCACTCGGAAGCTGGAGGCAGGAGTCCAGGGTCACCCTGCCCAGCTCCAGTGGCCATACTCTTTACCACTACACCACCATGCCTACCCCTGCTTCCCTTACTAGTCCCAAATGGGTTAGCATAGCCCTCTCACGTACACTGGGCACCACATGACCACAAGGGCCGATTAGCTGTATTGGTTTGGGACTAGAAAAGCAGTGCTTGCACTCTGACAGGAGGCCCCAGGGCACACAAAGGACACCGAGCCCCTGGGCTTACCTCAAGCTTTAGTGCAGTTAAGAATCACCAGGGAGTTTATCTGAAGGTGCAGGTTTCTGGACCCTCAGAGAGCCCAAAGTCTAAGTCAGCATAAGGCCTTAGAATCTGCATTTGAACCAACACTTCAACACCACAGCCAATTATTATAACGTGAATATTTCCACCCTCAGGAGCACTACCCTGCGCTCAATTTGTGTTGGTACCCACAGGCTCTGGTTGAAGGGCTTTTAGTCCACGGAGGGTGGGTGGAGATGGGCACTGCAGGCCAGCTGCAGGAGAGCAGCTCCTTTGTCATATTCTGAAGAGTCTACCATTATAGCCCAACCTTTCCAGTGGACATCATCAGATAGCCACTAGGAAGAATCATCTCTCTAGGAAAATTTGTGCTCAGTATTTTCTAAAAGCTTTTGCCAGGAAGTCATGTGTCTCCTTTTTCTGGACCTGGGAATAGGATTAAGAAATGCTCAGACTTTTTCCCAAGTATAATTCCTGAGCCCTCAGAGGCTGAGAATCCTCCCTGCCCATAGCCTCCTGGGACTCTAGATGGCCTACCTGCTGGCCAGAGGCACCAAGCATCCTTCTACTGGAATGTGGGAAAGATAGTCTCTGTCCTTGAGAATTTAGGCTGTTGTTTGGGGAGACAGAACAGACCCATGTGAAAGAGTCAGACACACAAATACAACAAAAATAAACCAGATGTACACCCATGCCGTGGTGAGAATCCAAGCACAGACCTCACTTTGGACTTGGGGTCTTTACGTCAAAGACAAACAGAGCAATTGAATGTAAGGTACCAAATAAACCATCAAGAGCTCCTCCTAGAGGTGGTGAGCATTATGCATTCGTTTGCAAATCTCCTGAAGACTTCCCGAGGGTGGATCTTGGCTGGGCCCTGACACAACCACTTACCTGTGAAACAGCGAGCCCAGAGAACGCCTCCGTGGAGAGGCAGCACCAAAGGTGCACCCAGGTCTGGACAGTGAGGAGCCCTGTGGCACTCACAGTGTGCGGATATAGTCCTGGAGAGAAGCCAAGGAGAGTGATGTTCCCATCAGGTTCCAGAAAGCAGCCTTGCTTCTTCCCTATAGGGACCAGGTGGCAGGTACAAAGGTGGCCCCAGCCTGTTGGCCCACACTGTACGTCTTCCCATCCTGCCTTTTGTGCTGCTGTGTAGACGCTTCGGGTCTCCAGTTCAAGCTCTTGCCATGCACCACAGTTATCCATATGCCCCTTATGATCTACCGTCGACAGGTCCAGAAGTGGGCTCAGGGTTACTTGAGCAGGTGACTTGAAAGGCCTACTAGGGTCGAATGGTCTAAAAGGAGGCGTACACCCTCTGGGCAGTCTTGGGCCGCTACTCACAGACTTCCCCCTGTGGGTACGGCCCAGCTAGGGGCAGGTCAGTGAGGGCTCTTCTGATGAATGGGGTCCAAAATGGGGTCCCAATGTGGGCCAAATGGTACTTCTGCCTACAGCCTGAGTGGACATGAGCTTACTAACTAGCCGGGTATGGGGAGAGAGCCTCCCATAGAAGGAGAGCAGCAGAGGAAGAAGCCTAAAGTAAGGGTGCTGGGGAGATGTAAGCGAGGTGGGAGAATGGACAGGGGTCTGGTGGACCAAGACCGTGAGTCATCTTTAGGGAGGACACAGACAAAACACAGTCAGCCAGGGAAAGGGCACTTGGAATAGTGAAAGAATATTCCTCCCTAATTTAAGCAGGCTATGCCATACGATATTTGGTAAGAGGAGAGAGAGAGTAAGTTGTTCAGCTCAGGTAGATTTGAGCATTCCAAAAAAAGGGCAAAAGAAAAGCTGTACTTGGACAAGGACAATTATGGAGGCATCGTGGGCATGGCCCAAGAGTTAGGACCACCAGAGTCATCATCTTTCAGGGCAAAACTCTTAAAGACTTGGGCTAGGAGCCAGGTTCTGTCTTGGTTCCATGTTGACCACTGAAATCAGGCAAAAGAATGTGCAGTGAGCCCTCTGCCACAGTGCCCACCTCCCTGCTCCGGGGCATTCCCTGTGTCGGAGCTGTAGTGCTCGCGTTGGTTACCCTTCCTGCACTGGCACAGAATGCCTACACACCAAAAAGAGGAGATGTTCGTTCTGGCTCTCATTTCAGAGGACCAGTCCATGTTCGCTGGGCTCCAAGGCAGACACGGCATGGTAGAAGGGCATGAGGAGGGCCAGGGGATAACTCGGCAACGTACGAGCCTGCCTGGCAAGCTCAAGGTCCTGGGTAGGAACCTGGTACCCAAGGGAAAGGGGGCATGATGAAAGAGAATTGCTCAATCCCTGGCAACCAGGAAGCGTAGAGAAAAGGAAAGGCTGAGGACCAGAACGCGCCCTTCCGGATCGCACCCGTGGTGACCCCCCGCCAATGAGGCCCTGCGCCCAGCAGCACGTTCAGCCGTGAGCTCACCAGTGTGTTAACGTGTGCCTTCTGGGGCCGCAACTGGGGTGCCCCACGACCAGAAGCTTGGACTGCTGGTGCTTCATGCATGGCTCTCCCACTGCATGATTTTTATTAATGTTATTAGCAAAAAGACTGATAAAAGTGGCTAGATCTGTTTGGACCACCAACAGTACCAGTGCCCAGTGGGATAGCCACACAGGTGCCACCCTCAGTGGCTCAAGCTTCCAGGAACGTGTGAACACACTGAAGAACATAGTGCTCCAAAACCCTATCTCTAAATGTGTGACTGACTCGGGGGACAGGTTAGATGGAAGCCACAGCACCCCATCTCTGGCTTTCAGAGGGCTCGCATCCATCCCTTGTGCAGAATGCGCTCAGTCCCTTCCTAAGAACTGTTACAATCTTAGCAATTCCAACACCGCTGAAAAGTTCATGTCCAAAATCTTCTCTGAGACTCAAGGCAGACTATTAGTTGTGAGTTTCAATAAAAATATTTCAATTTAAATACTTTCAACACACAAGGCACAGGGGAAATGCTCCCATTGCAAAAGGCAGGAATAGGAAAATAGGAACATATTCAAGCAAACTGAAGCAAAGCTCCAAACATGAAATTCTGTGGCTGCATCACTAGGGTAGACTGTGGTCAGATGTGAGCTTCAAAGGGCTTGGGCAGCCTCCTCCAAGGCCTGCCTGTCAGCATCCTCGCGGCCTCTTTCTTGGGCTGGTCTGCTCGCTGGCTGGGAGCAGGCATTGTGTACTTCCAGCATTGCCAGCTTCCTAGGGTCTCCATGGCTCCTTTGGCTGCATTATCACAGCCACAAGTACCAGAGGCTCCTTGTAGGGACTAGCTCCATGCCACACACACGTCCTGGCCTCCTAGGTCTTCTTCTAAAGTCTGAGTGGAACTCTCTGTGACCATATAACTCTCACATTCTGCATGCCTGAAAAATCAGCACCACGTGGGCAATGCCAGATCCGCCACCAGCTCAAGCAGTAGCCTGGACACCTCCGCTCAGAGGAGCCACTGCCCTGAGCAGCCCTGCGGGGCTCTCTTCCCCAAACGAAAAATCTTCCATAAAATTTTACCCCTTTATGCCTTTGAGCCCGTGCTGAGTGAGGTGCGGCCAATAATTGACATACTGTGAGTACATCTTCCCTGTTGCGCTCATGCCAAGTATTTGGATTTTTTAAATGCTAATCTCTTCAGAAACCCAGTTCTGATTGGCTCCAGTTTTACAAGTGTTTCTTTTCTGACAAAATTGCAAAATTTAAAAAGCTTCCAGCTCTACCTTTTGTTCCTACTTCTTACTATGTGTCTGGCTAAAAGCAGCTACCAGTACCTGTGCTATAAACTGAACACTGGGCTGCCTTAAAATTGCCTCCACTAAATCATTTAGTCCACTACCTTTACATTTAGCTTCACAAAGTCTTAGGCTACAGAAAAAAAACATAAACAAATTATTTGCCAAAATAATGCATGCTTCTAGTCCGGTTTTTCATAGTCTTTGTTCTTTGCATCTGAAACCTCAAGAGCTCATCCTTCACCACTCCAATCAGCGTCCTGGTCTTCTGGGCGCCAACCTCAAGCTCCCATCAGGCTTTGCTGATAGCAGTCTAGGCTTTCTCTAACACTTCTTTGAGCTTTTCCAAACTCTTCCCGCAAAGATGTTCTGAGAGGTTCTGCACCACGTGGCTAGGTACAGTCACAGACACGGTGCCACTCTGACTCAGTCTTCTGTATTAGTCACTTTCCTGGCACTGTATCGAACTATCAGACACTTACAGACACTTAGCTCTGCTCGCGTTTCAGCGGATTAGTCTGTGGATGGCTGGCTCCAAGGCAGAAGCAGCGCGGTGGAAGAGCAGGGAGGAAGAAACTGCTCAATCCAGGGCAGCCAGGAAAGGAGAAGCGGGGGGCTGAGGACGAGAATCTGCTCTTCCCGCCACTCTTCCTCCCCGACGCACCTCCGACTTGGCCCCGCCTCCTCACAGCGCGTTCAGCTACTGCCTCAGGGACGGGTCAGTCCCTGGGTAAGTCTAGCGCCCCCTCATCCCGTCACCTTTCCCAAGCTCTACCTCTAAATACGTGGGGCTTGGGGGAACATTTTTAAATCTAAGCCCTAACAGTACTTCATGCAAGTTTTGTTTTTCTTTGTGATCTCAGTGTCCTCAAATTCCTTCTGAACTGGCAACACATCTCATTTTCCACTTAGTAAATATGTCCACCATTTATCC
The DNA here is from genome assembly GCA_004027025.1 of Myocastor coypus. Classification (NCBI taxonomy): domain Eukaryota; kingdom Metazoa; phylum Chordata; class Mammalia; order Rodentia; family Myocastoridae; genus Myocastor; species Myocastor coypus. The sequence continues at coordinate 40,797 of PVJA010012874.1, forward strand.
TTCAGTCTACATTTTGACCTTTGTCTCTTTTTCATCTCATTTGTCACTTATTTTGTCTGATCAATGACATTTTCGCTACTTAATGCCTATGCAATTTTGTCTATGCTAGGGCATGATAAGAATGATCCCTGAAGTTTGTAAGCAGATGGAGTGTGAGAGAGTGTGTGTGTGTGTGTGTGTGTGTGTGTGTGTGTGTGCAATAACATTGCTTACATAATCTCCATGACAAGTGCCCCTTGGGGACTCACACACAGTGATGGAACAGTTGGCTTAAATTAGGTTTCCATGTGAAATACAGTATGCCTATTTTTTTCCTAGCATTGTGGGAAAGTATATGGAAAATGATTTGACTGATAGGAAATAAATCTGGATGCATGCTCAGGACTGAGGCACAAGCCTAGCTGTGACCTGTGCCGGGTCTGCGAAGCTGGGCCTCTCCGGGGAAGGAGAGTTAGCCATGTTTAGTCGCTACGTGGTGGGAGAATAGTTTAAAAGAAGAGTCATTTTCTACAGATCTTGATTTGCCATGAATTTCAACAGGAAAGGAGCTGCGGGGAGAACACAGCTGCAGATCGCAAGCTCTAATGAGCTGGATGACGGGGGGAAGCAGTTTAGCTTTCAAGGTCACGCTTTTATTTGTAGGGAGACAGATTTGACTTTCCAGCTCTGGGAGTTGACAGTATTGATTCTAAATGTTCATTTGCGACTTTTCACTGTAGCTTAGAGCTCCTTAAAAGCAAATCAGGACTGCTGAGATAGCTCAGGGGACTAAAGCACCTGTTTTGGCAAACACAGGGACTAGGGTTCCAATCCCAGTCCTGTGTGCTGCTCTGGCCCTGCCCGCAGGAGGATCACTACGAGTCCAAGCTGCATAGTGAGACCCTGTGCTAAATACATCAATGAAAAAATAAAAATAAAAATAAAAAGGCAAATCAGACTAAAGAAAGAATTAGACAGCAGGCAGCCTCTACTAACAAAATATTTCTTGGCTTCAAAGAGCCAGCATTTCATAAAGCCGACTTTTAACCAGGTGAGTGAATTAAACGATAATAGCAAGTTTGCTTATAGCTGCTGGAGAACCCACCAGGGCCCCTGGGATGCTACGATCAGGGTTGGTCCTCGGGGTCCGGTTCCAGATCTGTCCTGATTGTGCGTGAAAGCCGGAACCAGCCAGCGCAGGTGCAGCGCGAGGGGCGCGCAGGCGCTTTCTGGGCTCGAGAACATGCTCTGTGGTGGCAATGGCCCATCGTGGCTTATTCTGGCCTATTTCCAAAGGAAAAAGGTAGATTATTACTTTAGTGAATCCCAATGAGTACCAAACTGTAGCCCTAGTTTTATTACTGTAATTTCCTACCACCACTATTTCTCTGTTTTGTATAGGGATAGAAAATATGGGCTGAATATGAATCCTTTCCATTCTGGATTTATTTTTTGTTCTGTTTTCATTTTGGATACTCTTTTCGACACCTCCTTTCACTCCAGCTTTGTCTTCGCACACCCAGTAACTGCAGACTGATCAGGGCCACAGTCTCCAAAGCGGGCAGACAGCGAAGGCCACGTGGTAATGATTGTAGGGCTCTGGGAGGACCAAAACCCACCAACAGAATGTGAGATTTTCTGAGGCTAAGAGAGAAGTGTGTATTTATGGTTTTCAAGCAAAGGAGGGGCATACTAAAGAATATCCAAGGAGAGGGACATACAGGAATCTGAGAGAAGTCTAGTGGCACCTTGGGAGATATTTTCCCAGGCAGTAAGTATGTCGGTCAGGAGGACAGCTTTCTCTTTAGGTTGGCACTTACCGTAGGAGTAAGGAGCCTGCAGCTGCCGTCTCCTTTTAGTTAACTGGGTTGGAAGCCAGGCATCCTCAGCTGTGGCCTTAGACAGACCCACAAGTACACGTGGAAAGGCAATCGGCTCCTCTTAAACCATGCTCAGAACCACTCCATAGTGGTCTCTGTCACAGCTCCAAATGGAGTGCTTCAGAAAACTTACTCAGGTTCCCTATAAGGAAATTGTCACTTTTCATCAGATAAAAGAGCACTCGACCTGGAGTCATACATAGGTTTGACATCCACAGGAACTGGAAGCCCAGAGAGCTAGTCGTGGTGGCACACACCTGTAATCCCAGCACCCAGGAGGCTAAGGTGGAAGGATGGCCGTGAGTTGAAGTTAGCCTGGCCTGCAGAATGAACTAAGACCAGGCTGATCTACGCAGACCTGGAAGAGAGAGAGAGACAGAGACAGACAGAGACAGAGAGAGATATAGAGAGAGACAGAGATAGAGAGACAGAGACAGAGGGAGAGATGCAGAGAGAGAAGGAGAGATACAGAGAGAGAGACAGAGACAGAGGGAGAGATACAGAGACAGAGACAGAGAGAGGGAGAGAGACAGAGAGATAGAGAGAAACAGACAGAGAGATGGAGAGAGACAGAGAGATACAGACAGAGACAGAGTTAGAGAGACAGAGACAGAGAGGGAGAGACAGGAGAGAGACAGAGACACAGAAGGAAGGGGTGAGAGAACCTTGACCTCTGAAAGTCATTCCTGAGCCATTCTCTGACCCACAGAGTCTGGATGTGGAAAAACAGGCCCGAGCGGTCTTCTAGGGGGCCCCGAGTGGTCTTCTCGGGGTGCAGCCCGTGCAATGGAAGGCAGAAGCACTGACACAACACCCAGGATTCGGAGTCAGCTTTATTTACACGGACGTGCCGTGGTCAGGATTATTCCTAAAATATTAGGCCCTGAAGGCTAAGGAGGGAGGTGGTCACGGGATTGCGAAGGGGAAGGACAGAGGTAGAGTCCTTGGCTGTGTTTGATTGGCTTTTACAATATGCATTATTGAGCCCCTTGGCTCAGCTGTTAGCCAGGGCAAACCACGTGACCAGAGGGCACTAGCGCCAGAGCACGAAGCATGGACAGCAGGAAAATAGCCTAGCCCAGCGGTTCTCAACCTATAGGTCGCGACCCCGGCGGGGGTCAAACGACCAAAACACAGGGGTCGCTAAAGCCATTGGAAAATACATATTTAAACCCACTCTATGCCATGGTGAAATGTTATTTGTTGGAATTAGTAATAAATACTTCTCAACATATAATTGAATATTGTTTTGTGATTAATCACTATGTTTAAATTATGTTTGATTTGTAGCAATGAGAATACATAATGCATATCAGGTATTTACATTCCAAATCATAACGGTAGCAAAATTACAGTTTTGAAGTAGCCACCAAAATTATTTTTTGGTTTGGGGTCACCGCAACATGAAGAACTGTATTGCGGGGTCACGGCATTAGAAAGGCTGAGAAAGGCTCTAGAGCTTTAGCAGGGACTAAGCTGGGCACCAGGACTGCACATCACGAGGGCAACATGGATGTGAGTTATTAGTAAATGTATAATCCAGTCTGTACAGCGGAAAAAGCAAATGATGCTGGAATGAACCCCAGAACCGCAGAACATTCCAGTTTGTCTGAACACACCGTGACGTGTGAGAGGTGAGCAGTGCAGTCCCTGGATCCAGCACCCCAAGTCCTACTCCGGATTTTGGTGCCTAGTAGTAGACGGCCTTAAGGAAGTCTCCAAGGATATCCATAGTCCCTTTCTCTTAGGATTTATTCGTAGAATAGCTGCAAGAAATAAATGAGATAGCAGGCAAAGTGCTGGGAATAATTCCTAGACAATTGCAAGAGCTGTTTAAATACCTGCTTCCATCAGTTTGCCACTTGAAAACATAATAGATAATAGTAGTATTCAAAATGTTCACAAGCTGCCAGGTTTGGTGGCGTGTTCCTGTAATGCCAGCAGGCAGGAGGCCTGCATGAGTTCGAGCCCCCCAGACTACATAGTGAGTTCAAGGGCAGGCCAGAGCACATGGTGAGACCCTGTCTCATAAAAATGTTTAAAAACTGTTTTATATTTATTTGATAATACACATTTTATAGATGGATAAACATCTTTAATTTATGAGCTAAGTGCACTGATTACATTTAATCTTGATGCCCCATCAAATATGTTTCATGGAAATTTATTCTTAGGTTTTAGTTTCTGACCAGCCCCATGCAATTGCATAAATCAAGAGGATCTTCTTGCAAGTTTCCCTTTTCGGGGGAGAGGCAGAGAGACTCAGTGCTCTGCACGGCCTCCTGTCAGAGCAGTGACCAAGCTAGGGTTTCACTCCAGGCTCTGCAGATGGGTCCTTCCTCTTCTACTCAATAGTTCTTTTAAAAACCAAACGGAGTCCTTGTGAAAAAGCGCTCGTCCGGCTCCTGCCCGGGTTCAGCGAGCCCCCTTGTGTCTTCCAGGTGAGCTCCTGGGTGACCTGGCTGATCCTCACGGCGGGATCCATGGAGGAGAAGCGGGAAGTGTTCTCGTACTTGGTGCACGTGGCCAAGTGCTGCTGGAACATGTGCAACTACAACGCAGTCATGGAGTTCTTGGCGGGCCTCAGGTGAGTCCGGGGGGCTGCAGCGACGGACAGTCTCCTCTCACCCGCAGATGGCACCGGTCTGACTCTGCGGGCAGCCACAGCCACCGCGCAAGGCGGCTGGCCGGGATCGCTGGCGGTCCTCTTCCAGCCTGATGAGCTCTGGCTCTCACAGATGCTGTAGAACTCGGGCCCTGTCGCCGTCACAGTCCTGCCTCATTGTGTCTGTACTCATCTCGGGCCCTGGGCCACACTGAGTGAGGTGAGCAGGTCACGTGACCCGCCAGCACTGTCGCTGGGCCCTCTCTTCCCTTCCCAGCAAACTACTCTCCTTTGTCAGTTCCACCCTTGGGTTGCCCTAGCACCGTGCGACCCTGCCCACCTCTTGTCCTTGCTCACCACGACAGTAAGCTTCCAATGTCAGCTCTCTCATTATTGACCACTCACACTGTGCGACGAACTGGACTAGCTAAGTGCTGCCCACACATTGGGCCTCTCAGTTGTCAGCACCTGTTTGAAGTAGGTGCTGTAATGATCCCATCTGTACCAGGGTTAAAGGAACCTATTCACCCAAGAATGCCTCCCCCACCTGGGATGCCATGAAGGTGATCTGGAGCTCAGAACCCACGATCTTAACCACCACGATGTCATGCTCTTAAGCCTTGTTTCTCCATCAAGCTGATAAAACTGCCATCCCACCACGCAGCCTCCCACCCTGTCCCTTTCCACCTTAGTGACTCAGGTGAAGTCTCTGCCCTCCCTCCTCTGGAGGGCAGCATGGCGTATGAGGAAGCAGGGGACAAGTCAGACAGTTAGGGACATGGCATCAAGTCCCGCCTCCCCAGGGAGTAGCTGTTTCATGTGGTCAAGTTACTTCCCTGAGCTCAGCCTGTAACGTGGGCACAATACCGAACAGCCCCTCCCTCTCTGGGGAAAGGTGCCTGGCGCATAGTAGAGCTCCAGAAAGAGAGGCTCCTGCCCTTCTCATTCCTTGTGACTCACCATGGCTGCAGCACAGGTTCTCCCTGTGAGAACATCTCGCTTCGTGACATTGCCATAGCAAGATTTTCCTTTAATTCTCTAGGTGCCCAGGTAGGGACTAAGCTGGAAATCTTTTTGTGCCTTTGAACTTCCTAACTATGAATATATTCTAATTATCTCATCTTTGGCATTTAAGAAGAGCATAGAAATGCACTAGGCCTGGCTGAAAAAAAAAACAACATGAAACCAGAAAAAAATTCTTGCAAAATAGGAGACTATATCTAGATGGTTGTGGTTCTCTTTGTTTTCTACAAAGAACCTGTTAACAAAAATTCTAAGGAAAAGGTTTATGCTATGATACAGTAGCTCTTTGTTTTTTGGAGGACTTTTGTTCTGGTTCGGAGGACCGTGCTGCACTATGCAGGCTGGGCTGGCCTTGAGCTCATGGCCTTCCTGCCTCCGCCTCCCGGGTGCTGCCTTTACGGCCTGTGGCGCCATCCCTGGCAAAATGGCTCCATTGTGATGACACTTGTCCTTGCGTGTTTCATGGCCAGCTTGTGCTGGCTGTTGGCTGGGGACTGCGCTTCCTCTTCCCAGGGACAATTCTAACTTCGTAGCTGGTGCCAACTCCCTCCAAAGGGACCCTCAGAAAGCAGTGCATTGGCCGCCTTGTTCCTCGTGTCCTAGCTTCAAGGGTCCCCTCACGTCCACTGTGCTGCCCCCAGTCACTGTAGGTGGGAACCCTCACGAAGGCACACCACCAACAAGCCTGCATCCGTGGACACCCTCTTGCAGGCAGCCTGCCATGTGCCATGTTTCAAATTCTGTTGGAGAAAAAAAAAAGCATGGCCTCAGAATGGCCCTGAGAAACCTAGGGTGAATTTGCATCTTAGACCAATTTAATTTGAGTTCAGAATCTAACCAGGCCTCAGAGCCAGGAGAGGCTCCCAGATAAGGAATGCCCTGACCACCCACCCGGCTGACCCTCAGCTGCTCAGCGTCATGCTCCTATATGTGGCCTAACACTAAAGTGATCCTCATCCACAGACAGGCAACTTCCTAGACATAATTGGTTCTTTACCTGGAACAATATAGCCAGATGAATCGCAGTGTTCTTTTGATGGAATGGTTGTGGACATAGCATTTGTATTTGTGCTTTTAGGCTTTAAAGTGTTTGGGTTCCAAGTAATTTCATTCTATCAGGATTACTAGAGGTTTTTCTTTCTTTTTCTTTTTAAGCAATTGGGTGGGAAGAAGGAACATCCTTAGTGTTAAATGATCTTTTGTTCTTCTGCAGACATTGTACATGTTGCTTCCTCCAATTAAATTGTTGGCTTTTTTAAAGAATAATTAGAAGTTCAAAAGTTTATCATCAAGAATATAATTAATTCAACTGTGCTTTTGATGTAAGAAAAGCTAAAAAAAAGCAACAGGAAAATCCCTAAAGGAAAAATATGACACACCCAGGTAGTACAATAATACTGAGCTAGCAGAATTGATGTTTAATCCTGACACAGTGACACACGTCTGTAACCCAGCTCCTTGGAGGGCTAGGACAAGGGGATCGTGAGTTCAAACCCAGCCTTGAAAAATATATATATGTTTATGAAAACCTCATATTGTTAGAATAAAGATGGCACACCCTCACTAATACTGTCTGGAGACAAAGTCGCTTGTATCTAGTAACCTTTGTGGGCAGGCTGCGACTGGCCCACTTGGTCAAGCGTCCGCTCAGGCAAACACACCCGGGCGCAGGGACCTGGGTTCTATCCCCAGCTCTGCAAGCTTCATGCTATGAATGCCAGTGAATTTCGGAAACATAAGGGTGTGTTTACAAGAAGAGCAGATTGCCTGCAACTCTATGACTTACTTAGCCATGCGTGCCTATGTTGAAAAAGAATAAAGAAGTATTTTTCTCTTATAAAGAAGTATAAGAGAAAGAGAACCCCAGAGTCCCAGGGAGCCCCTCTGGGCAGGAGGAGGATGGGGTCTCAGTGTCCACAGTTATCCCATCCCACCTGCCTGTGTTTGCTTGTATCTATCCTACTTCATTTTGAGTTTCGGTTTATGGAGACACTATTATGTGTGGGGTATCTAGAAATCCTAAGTAACCATTAGTTTTTAATCTTTTATTTCTTTATTCATTTGATACAGGATTTTGCTATGCAGCTTGGACTCATAGTGATCCTCCTGTCTCAGCCTCCCCAGAGCTGGGATTACAGGCATGTGCCACCACACCCAGTTTCAGGGCTGGTATGGGGCACAGTACTGGGGATTGAACCCAGGTCAAGCTATCTCCCCAGCCCAATCCTATGTAACTATTAACAACTAAAGAACCGGGCCAGTGAGATAGCTCATTGGTCAAAAGGGCCTGCTTAGGCAAGCTTAGACGGGGCAAGGAACTGCCATTTGATCCCAGACACTACCTACCATGCCAGCGCTGCCCTCAGGACTATCTGAGCCAGCCCAAATAAAAAGTAGAAATAAACAAGTAAAGAACATTTACAGGACAATTGGAATGAGTATGTATGGAATTTAAGTTATTTACAGAGAGAGAGAGAGAGAGAGAGAGAGAGAGAGAGAGAGAGAGAGAGAGAGAATTATTATTCTCCTCAGTCTGAAACAATGCTGTGTCCTTGCAACAGGTCTAGAAAGGTTCTCAAGATGTGGCAGTTCATGGGCCAGTCTGACCTTGAGGCCATGAGGAGCCTGAAGGACGCAATGGCCCAGCACGAGTCCTCCTCGGAGTACCAGAAGGTGGTGACACGTGCCCTGAACATCCCTGGCTGCAGGGTGGTCCCCTTCTGCGGGGTATTCCTGAAGGAGCTGTGTGAAGCACTCGACGGTTCCTCTGGCCTCATGAAGCTTCGCCCACGGTACAATTCCCAAGAGGAGACCTTAGAGGTGAGGCCTTCTGCAGGAGCAGGCTCTCAGAGGCCGCCGTTGCCACCTGCCCACCAGGCCCTGCTGTAGTTCACAGAGAAATGCGAAATCTGCCTGGGAACCCAGGGGCATCCTTATTACGTGGATTCTGAGCACTAGGTAGCTTCTCCACAGCTGCCAAGCAAAGCGCCTACTAGCCCTGGAGCTCCACATTGTTAGGTGCAGCACGGCACTGTGTTAAGTCCAAGTGGGAGGGATGTTGTTTTCTTGTTTTTAGTTGAAAAACACAGTGTTCATTACTGCATGAGAACTCCCGGGTGCAAGGAGACAAAAATTTACTCGGGAACGTTAACTTTCTCAAATCCATGGCAAAAATGCGGGGTGGGGGGTGTCAGGGTCAACACTTCCTTCTCCTGCCTGGCAGGTGGGTACTGTGGGGACCAATGCTTGGTCACACCCACACTCCAGGACCCCCTCCAGCTGCCCATGCCGTCTCAGGAGCACAGCCCCTTGATCTTGGGTGGAGAGCAAGGTGTAAACTTGACTCCGAGCCCCGAGCTTTAGAGAAGCGTGGTCCTCAGCTGCTGAAAGGAAGGCAAAGAACTCTGAGGTGCTTGACATGAAAGAGGAGAATTAGGAAAAAAGTGTCGTGGAGATTCAGAGGAGCCCCATACTCAGGAGCCCCACACCCAACTCTAGGGTCGTTCTCCGGGTTGGGAGACCCTCCCTGCTGGTCTTCCTCACGCGTGCGCACAGAGTCACGGAGTGCAAGCACATGCCAGCACCACGCACCCTTTCCCCAAGGGGAAAGATTTTCCTGGAAAGTCAGGCGTCTTTGTGACTCCTGCACACATAGGCATCACCCAGGACAGGGAGGTCTGAGTTCCAGCCAAGTAGAGGCAACGCCACTGGCTACTGTCTGCTGGACTTAGCAGCTGGAATGAAAGTAGAAGAAATGAAAGGAGAACCTTACAGGAAGCCTGACCATCAGTAGACTCCGCAGGTGCTGAGAGCAGCTGCCCAGCGCCCGTGGTCCCCGGCAGCACGTCAGGGCAACGTAGCAAAGGTTACTTCTTCCTGGTGTTCCACGGGGCTCTCATCGGTCATTTCGTCTGTGTCCTAGGGTAACATATGTTCATCCTGCTGTCCCTCAATTCTTACCTCATGAATGAAATGGCTGGGCCCTTCCTCTGTGAAGCAGGTCTGTTGCCTAGGGAACCCTGAAATAACATTGCTTCTTTGGGCTTTAAATTCCAAGTGCAGTGCTGAATCCTAGAGTATTAAAATTATTTCAGAGGAAACAAGTGTGAATTTTGATATTTCACATGGAGAAGTAAAAAAAAAAAAAAAAAAAAGGAAGTGTTTTCCTGGGGACTCCCGTTCCCTTTCCAATAAAACAGGCGCACACGCGTATTAGCTGTTGCTTGGGTGAGTGTGTCTTCCTAGCCAAGCAGGCGATGCAGACGTACTAAGTGGCCACTGCAATTTCTTCATATATCTTCCTGTAGTTTGTAGCAGATTACAGTGGACAAGATAATTTCTTGCAACGAGTAGGACAAAATGGCTTAAAGAATTCAGAGAAAGAATCCACTGTCAACAGCATCTTTCAAATCATCAGGAGCTGCAGCCGAAGTCTGGAAGCAGAGGAGGAGGACAGCCCCAGCGAGGGGGACAGCTCCAGGAAAAACTCCCTGAGGGACAGAACCCGATGGCCGTAAGTGTTGTGAAGTAAAGAGAGGACCCACGGGTCCTCGCGGTTGCTGATGCTGTGGTCCTCAGGCCATGCTTGCTTACATTCGAACAC